>JAHWFP010128288.1:0-29730 GCA_023313725.1 Lithobius niger | reverse complement strand
ATTTCTTGATTCATGTGCGGATTGTTAAATGTTTATTTTTGTAAATTGCGTTATGTCAAAGGAAGAAGTAAAGAAGTTTGAATTTAACAAGTCTGCAGTGAACCCTTGAAATTACAGAATAGAGTATGTGAGATAAGGTTCCATGTCGTTCCATGTAAGGTGGTGGAATCTAGTATTCGCAGTGAAATGTTGTCCTTTCTACATCTTTCGGGGACCACATTTGCTGACCAATTTGGCTTCACGCCTGGTCTTTCTTCAACACACCAGTTACTCATTGCTTTAGATATATGGACAAGTGCGCTTGACTTTGGCATTCCTTCTGACGTCATCTACTTTGACTTTCAGAAAGCTTTTGAATCTGTGGGCTATAGGCGATTACTCTATAAACTAAAACTCATCGGTTTTACTGCGGGATTACTAAACTGGATTGCCGCCTTTATTCGTCATCGGTCGCAGCGGGTCCAGATTGAGGATTCCCTATCTACCTCCGCTGAAGTTATAAGTGGGGTCCCACAGGGCTCTGTATTGGGTCCGCTGCTCTTTGTAATCTACGCAAGTGACGTTACCCGCATCAATCCTTCGATCGATAATTTTAAATTTGCTGACGATCCTAAACTTGGAGATACCATCATTACAGCTCAAGACAGTCTGGACCTTTCCTCCGAGATAAATCAGTATTGAAATGGGCGGCTACCTGGCGACTTCCGATTGCTGAATCGAAATGCTCCTCTTTTCATATTGGGCGTCAAAATCTTAATCTGCCTTACTTTCTTGAAAATCAACACTTGCCAGATGTGACTGAGGCTCGTGACCTTGGTGTTTTGTTCACCGCAGATCTAAGGTCGACTGCAGTCCACTGCTGGAAAACGTCTGCACTTGCTTTTAGATGCCTTGCAATTGTAAATCGTTGCTTTATTTCTGGAAATGTTCGCACAAAGGTGTGGGCTTTTAAGGTCACGTAAGGCCACTTCTCAAGTATGCCAGTCCGGTTTGGTCTCCTTACCTGCTGTCCGACATCGATCAGCTTGAAGCTGTTCAACGCAGATTTACCAGCAGTATTCCTTTTCTGTGTGGTTTGTCGGCTGGGGACCGGCTGCATAGGCTAGCTCTGCAGCCTTTAGAATTATGCCGACTTTGGGCAGATTTAATATTAACCTTTAAAATTCTAAAAGGTCTTCTCGCGGTTGATCTGCCCTTTTTCGAGCTCAGCCTTTCCTCCTCCACCAAGGGACATTCACTCAAGTTACGCCATTTGGTTTCCAGACTTGATAGTGTAGGCGACATTTTTTCGCCCTCCGGGTTGTGCCTGCATGGAATTCCTTGACTGAGGAAGCTGTATCCGCGTCTACTGTTGCGGGTTTTAAACGTTGCTTGAAAACTATGCCTCTCTCTCGGTTTCTCTTGCGTGAGTATTGAATTTGGTCACGTACGGGTTTCTTTGCAAGTTGGGTCTATAGGCCTTTCTACACATCTTTTTCCTCTTTACTTCTTTCTACACAATATCTAATTTTTTTTTTCTGGGCTTGGTGTTAGTGGTTCCCCTAACCTTCCTTTTGCCTTACCACCTTAAGTGGTTAAACATTTATTTATTTATTTATAAACGTCAGCCTTTAAGCGCCTCATCTCCAATGACTCTAGTTTGACAACTTTAAGACGTTCCATGTATGGCACATCATACAATCCTGGAATGTATTTGGTGAACATCTTCTGGACCGATTCAATAAATTTAATATCCCTGAGGAGATATGGCGGCCAGACCTGGCTGGCATACTCTGGAATGGGACGGACAAACCGAGAAACCCCAAATTAAGGTTGCTCTCTCTTTAGATACGAAACAACGTCTAATGAGTTGTGCTCTTTTTTTTGCACTTGAGGCGATATGATTGCAATGAGTGGTTGCCTTTAGGTCTGCAGAGATCCAAACACTGAAATTTTTTGTTACCCCTACATAATTAATGTGTAATCTCGCTTAGCCACGACTTTTCATTTTTTTCGTTGAGACATTTTAATCCTCTTCCCATTTTTCCCCTGGAATGCCGTAGCCAAAATTGTGAACCATTCCATTGTAGAATTTTCCTTATGATTATTTAGTAATTTAGTACGAATTCACAAAAATTCCACGGACAAACAAAGACTTCGATTTTTTTTATGAAACAATAAACCAAGCACGTAAATTAAGCAAACCCGTAAATTTTTGGTGACTCGATAAAGACGATGTAAGAGCTGGTGGCTCCACGAAATGTAGAAATGCATTGCAGAATTACTCTGCAGGCACCTGCAGGCCCTGGATAGAGCCCGAATTGGTCACAATTTGTGACCTAACTAACTTGGCACCAGTTTGATCCAACTTGGTGTTCTCTTGTTGTTTATCATTTACGATTTTGCTAATGACCAACACATCAAACGTAATGACACACGCCATGTTGCTGCTGCATAAGACGGTACCTTCCTAAACGACCAAACAGAGCGAACCAAACGCACCACTGTTGGTGACAGTTTGGCTCATTCCCTGCTAATATCCGTGTTGATGCGGCTTGATTGACGTCAACATCGTCAGCGATGAATCTGGTTCATCAAAACCTCTACCCGACCAAACCACTTCCCTGAGATGGTTCGCAATTTGGCATTGCTCTCGCCTAGTCACATCTATTAGCCAGGCCTGGTCGCGGTGAAGGTATGACGTAACGAATACTCTACTGAGCTTGTTGTGCTGTGTTGTAGTTTAGGAAGAAACTAACGGCTGACGCAACATCGCTGCGCACGCGCGACATCAAGTTTAGAGCCAAACTGTTTCTAACAGTGGTGCGTTCTGTTCGGTGCTTTAGGAAGGTACTGAGAGAGAACTTTATTTGCTGACATGTCTCAGGTGGCCTTTACCTTAACCATACAACCATATATGCAATCTGGATACAACTATTGGTTACAATTGGTGACTTACGAATATTCAGGCTCTGTGAGACTTGTGGGTTTTTGTTTTAAGAGGGAACAACTTTTAACCGTAAAAATTTGTGAACGGGTGACGCATGCATTGAATTTTTTTTTTCATATTTTTTATCACTGGGATTTAATTGTCGAAAGACATAATGCGCGTGGTTGCAAAAAATTTGAAGGCTACTATATTTAAAAACAACTTTTCTATAATGTAAGGAGCAGTCTGACAATTTTTAACCACCCCATGAAAGTGGAAAATTACAAAAACTGAATAAATTGTTTAAAATTGCAAAGCGGTCGTTGAGCAACTTTATGATATTTCCCCTCAACCCTTATGCTCGGCTGTAATGGCAAAAACAATTGTGGATAAATATTTGCTGTATTGCTATTAGTGTGTGTCTTTCTATTCATACAATTACACCGATATCAGGCAGCAGGCACCAGCAGCAGCAATGGCGCTGCTCGTTTGGTTGGATGGATTGCATTGCGGGAAAGCGTTTCAGGACAGCATGCTTCTCGAGACCGCCTTGAGCCGTATTTATTTCCTCCAGCATGAACATGAACATGGAAGAATGAAATAGAAGTGATCATTATAAAGAGGGGGGGGGGGCCATTCCCCCCCCGGGGGGGCGGGGGGATTTCAGGAAGGAGTGAGAGAAGAGAACGAAAATCAACCTTTGTTAGCCAGTGTGCGTAACAATTTGAAGAAACTTAATTCGATCGCACATGGACACACACATGAGCTACCTTATCGTACCAGTGTTTCAAATCGTGCATCCAGCACCACCCGTGCATAGCACGTACTTCAGCTAGTAGTGTGTGAACCGGCATGACCTTTCAGCTGAGTTATTTCGATAAGGAGAGGAGGGGGCGGGGCCGGTGGCACACATTTTGAAGGACGATGAATTAAGCTACGGTAGTTTTTGCTAATTTACTGTTTCTTTTGATAAAGTGGCCGAAACCTTTTGTAATGATCCACGAAATATCAAGTTTTAGTGTCGTATTTTTTAACGTTTATGTATTTTGCTTGATACGACGAAGGTTTAATAACCAGATGTTTGATTTTATTAGCGCTGTAGTGGCTTATTTCAATATATATATATACCAGTGCCATAAAACTCTTCAGGAGTATCTTTTGGGTGGGAATCGCAGTGGCCTTGGAAATTGCAGGACGGGGAGCCACATGAGTTCGTTCATTGTTAAATGAATGCAGGAGACAACAGAAATAGATGAAAGTGACTTTATTCACTAACGGCCTTCGTAATTTTATTACAGAAAAATAATAGTCATTCGCAGGTATTGTTGTTCTTTTCTCTTTTTTTTCAATTTAACCGTCGGGCTTGCAATTCCTCGGAGCCAATTTTATACAAGCAAACAGTGTAAAACAATTATTCATAGTAAAGAATTTGGTTGTCTCAAGCACCGTGTATACTCCTCCAGGTTAGCCACAAATCTAAATCCACAAATAAGCCATTCCCTGAATTAAATTACGAAATTTGAAAAGAACTTGGCTTAAGGTGACTGTGTACAGAGACGATAGACAGACAGACAAAGAGGAACAACTTCGCACGCGCGTCATTACGATAATGAAAGCGGAGTGTGGTAATAATTTTGACAACACATTTGTTATTTTCATCACAGTTTTCAAAAGTAGATTAACGCGGTTTTTCCTTGAATCAACCTACATTTGCTTCCATTCAGGACAATTCTATCAATGATTTACGGTGAACTTTATACTTGCAGATGTTTCAAAACTTATTATTGTAACTTTGTGATGAGGCAGCCGATTAATTCAGTTTGATGCTATTATGGATTGACGGAGGTCAAAGCCTGGGTCACATATCGGAAAAGTTATTGCATGCGTACTTTTGTTTTTCAAAACGTAATTCGAAATCAGGTTAGTCACAGAGATTTGTGAAAGAAGACTCATGGTAATGTATAATTGTTAAATTATTAAAAAAAATTATTATATGGTCATTGAGTTCCCACAGTTCTGTACTGCGGGTATTGCCGTTCAGAATAGGCTTGTACACGTCATTTAGACACACTCTAGTGTGCCGCCGCCAAGTTAATGAAATTACATCACTCAACGGTAGAGCAGTGGAATTACTAGAACGAAAGATGCTTAATTGCTTCATGGTTGTAGGAAAGCGGCTCTGACAATTTGCCTCTTTTAAATTTAAGCAGTTCTGATGATTTCAATATAGAGGAAATTCTGATGCAGTAGAAATCGTTCTGAATCGTTAAACCTGAGGGTTCAGAAATAAAAGCAAAACTAAAAATGACGGCTTGATGTTGGTAGGGGAGAAGGAGGAGACCTGATTTATACGGAGAAAGAGAGTCCTCGACAATCAGAGACGGGGATTTTAGGCTGCTGTATTTAATATAATAAGAAGAGCAACAATTTTTCATTTGTCGCTTCGTTTTAATTTTTTTTCGATACTAGGATGAAGTTGACGAACAGCAGTAGTGGTGCCTTCGAAAATTGACCTTTGCTACTCGGATTATGACGGATCAACGTGATCTGAGTTAGGGAGCGTTCGCAAATTACGTAACACTTTTTTCTAGCACCTTACACCCGTCCTCTTTCTCACACGAGTTTAGCGAAAAATAATTTTGCGAAAATTAGTGTGTTACGTAATACTTCGTCATATTCCCCCCTCCCTCATCCTCAACAGATGGTTACACATTTACTCACACCCCCCCCCCGTCTCCCCTCCAGGTGTTACGTAATTGGAGAATGCTCCCTTACCCCCTGTGATTTTCGTGAAGGGACGGGCCCTGTGATGCATCGTGCTCATGGTGATTGTGACATGTAAAAGAACCTAGGATTTCCCATTGGAATTTCCTAGCAAAATTGTGCGTCTCGCTCTCTGTTACCAGATCTTTGGCTAGGAACGCGTCCAACTTACAGAGGTATTCACGTAAAGATTCTCGATGCCACAACTAAGCATTCCGTGTGATATTACCGATTAAAAAGGGTCATGTTAGCTACTTGATTCACCGATTCAGTTTCGAGTGCAGCCAATGACGACGACGACTTGCTGCATATTTGGGATGGTGTCATTGTTCAGTCATTCTGTCCAATGTCGTTAACTTGGACTTTTTTTTTTTTTGACTGCGTAGTCCTCTTCTGTCACGATCTTCACGACTTAAAAAAAATGTTAATTCGAATACGGTCCAATGAAGCCTGCATTTCTATTCATTCTAATCTGTTTGGCTTCACGGCTAATCTTATATAATTGGAAACAAACCGTTCGAGTCATCCAAATGTAAGAAACTGTCTTCACTCCTGCAAGTCATACTGAAAATTCGGTTTTAATTTCCTTCCAATGTTTTTTTTTGTTTAGCACGATTTCATTTAACGTGCTGAGAACGTGCTGGGAGCCGGTGGACGTGCGCATGCAGTTAAGATTTAAAAAAAAAAAAGAAACAAAAATAAAACCACAACATAAACGCCTTTGCCACGCGCAACTAACGACAGGAAGTCACACAACTTCGCGGCTTTTTTTTCCCCGCCAGCTCGTTCTATTTTTTTTTTTTTGCCTACGTTTCCACGTACAATATTTTAAGTCACTTTGCATTTTTCATGCTAATGTGTGTCGTGATTGAGAATATTATTTTGCGTTAGTTATAACTCTAGATGCCGGATAATTAGACATTCAGAGCGAAGTAGATCAGCTATTCGACTAATGACGCAATATCAAGTTTGTTCTGTACTCACAGGAATGTGGCGAGTTAATGCTTGCAGCTCTTTCAGGAAGCGTACATAATTCTATATACTTCAGCACGTGTTCCTAGTGCTATGCTTTAAGTAAGGGCTGCGTAATTATAACAGGTGTATGGCATTAAAGTTGCCCTGTTATCAGACGTTGCTTCCTATCTGACGATGTTATAACCTGTCTTTAGTTAGGGCATATATTTCATATGTACGTCCCATTCTGGAATACGCTAGTCCTGTCTGGTCTCCACATCTGATTAAAGACATTAAACGGGTTAAATCAGCGCAAAAAACGTGAACGAAGTATCTTCGAGGCTGATACAATATATCTTACAGACAATTGAATTGCCTGGGTCTTGACTCATTAGAACTACGAAGACCTATGTCTTACTACCCATCTTGCACGGGCTTGTTAATACTGAATCTGAGCTTTTATTTAATGTTCATGATAGCAAATATACCAGGGAACATTAGTTTAAAGTATAACTGTAACAGCGATAAAAAGAGACTGTACAAAGTATTTCTTTTCAGACCATGTGGTAAAACAGTAGAACAGCCTTCCATCTGAATTGTTAAACTCGGCCAGCCTTCAACGTTTTAAGCGTGATTTTAAAATTATTGATTTATCTTTGTTTTTGATTTTTAATAAGGACTGTATTACATATACTTTTATCACTGGGATTATCTGTTTTCTTTGTATTTTAAATGTTTATTGTAAACTTAAAATCTTTACGTAATGATTAAGTATTAAGGGATTAAGTATTATCTTTGTTCTTGTCTGTTTTTATTTGTATTTTAAATGTTTTTGTAAACTTAAAATGTTTTTGTAAACTTAAAATGAGGAGCATTTTTTCAAAACGCAACAAGTCACATTTTTTTTTTCACCTGAAGGTGGCGTTACATTCCTTGTGAGAAAATACGTGTCCTACAACGTCCGTTTCGTGTCAAATTGTGGCAAGTCCCGCTTAAATTAATGCCTCAATTGGGGCTATGTTTTCATAACGCAACATGTCCACCTTAGCTTTGCGAACAGAACGCAACTTGTCCACTCCAGCCAATCAGCTTGCTTCCCGCTCATCCAACATGGCGGCCTCCATCGTTTCATGCGGTTGAGTGGGAGCTGCCGTTGTTTATTTGTTTTTGGACGGGTAACAATCATATTAAAACATATTTTGTGATGGATGGCCAGACAATTAGAATTAGGAAGTGCAATAATGGTGCAAGAAAAAAGAAAAAAACTGCTCAACAAGCAACAGCAAGCAAGGAGACACGGGTAAGTCGTTGTGTTGTCGGCGACGTAAACAAACGCTCATGCTGTGCGCGATGTAAACAAACGCTCGTGCTGTGTACGATGTAAACAAACGCTCGTCTTGTATGCTGCTTAGTTAAAAGAAAATTATTGCTTTATGTAGGTATCGAGACCCTGATCCAGAGCCCTCTGAATTCTCACCTAAATGCGTCCACAAAGGGGGTTCCTAACGCTTGCTCCAAAATTACGTTACAAGATTTAAAAAAGGCTACAACGCGAATAATGTCATATTTCTTTTTGATCATTCCATGTATTTTAAACACTAACATGGAAATTTTAAACGTTTTAGTTAAAAACTTCACAAACTTCATCCGACTGGGCATAATAATTAGTTAAAAAGTGTGAACATGTGCAGTACCATTTTTTCATAATGCAACATGTCCATGTCGAATGCATTCAAAACGCAACTTGTCCAAAGTGATTTTTCAAAATGAAACATGTTCATAGTATAAATCCTCGTACTTGCAACACCATAGTGAATTTAAGATTTTTTTTTCTGCCAAGTGTTTTTTGATGTACAAGTTAATAACAAGCTGCATTAATATCACACAGTTGTGTTTAATTAAGTTTGTAATCAGTTTTTTTCGATTTCCCAAAAAAAAGTGAAATGGACTTGTTGCGTTTTGAAAATTCACTCCTCAAATCTTTGACTAATGATTAAGTATAAAGGGATTAGGCATCATCTTTGTTCATGTCTGTGTTTTTTTTTGTATTTTAAAATGTTTTTGTAAACTTAAAATCTTTTTAGGACAGGTGTTAGTGGATGATAACCATCCCTTCACTGATTTCCTATTACCAATTTGTGTGGTAATAAATTATATTCTTATCTTAGCTTATCTTATCCAAATAAGCAACGATCCCCTGAAACTGGCCGATTTGAGCTAGAAATACTAATCGCAGTCTGTAGTGGTGCATAGACAATTCCTTCACAGTGTCAGTCATGACGGAATACGACGCAAAAAATGTCATGACAAAAAAGTTCTGAAAACCGCAGATAATCAAGTTAGTCAAGTGAATTACATGAAGCATAAGTGATCTGCCCGAGTCATTCTTCTCACCACAATGACTAAAATGGAATTAGGTCAGGTTCGTGGTCGCCAAATTTGATTTTGTGGTAATGAGATGCTAGGCTTTGCGTCCACTCATGAGTGACATGGCACAATGAAGCAGCAGAAAATACCTTCTCATGCGCTATTCCGCATAATAAAAAAAAATCACCGTCCGTAACACAATGGCGATTCTAAGCATGTAACACAGACGAGCAAGTTACCTTGCTGTAGAGTTAAGTGATGAATAAATCGTCGTTCTTAGTTTGAAATGATGAATATCGAGTTGCATGCAACCTTAGTACAAAATTACGTTTTTATTTGTCGGTTGGACAACCACATTTGAAGTGGTCTGTATGCGCCCGACTACACCTTAAAAGAAATGTATATGGTTGACCAAAGTGCAAATGTTGTTGACCGTTTACGTCCTACAGTAAAATGGACAGAAAGCCTTTTTTTTTTTTTTTTATTTCAGATCGTAATAAAACAGGGTTCAGTCTCTTTATAATTTTTCCAAAAGCAAAGATATCAAACATATTTTTAAAACTAAATAATGGGCTAAATCGCTCGTTTTGAGAAAAAAAACATGCTTATTTGATTAGTTAAAAATACAATATTTACATTTGGCACTTTCAGATGCCGCGAAAAGTAACAACACTGACAACGAATTTTTTTTCCTGAAAATTAGTTTTCGCCCTACAAAAAAAAAAAAAACTTTTGTTTGTGAATTTCTCCTGGTAACTTTAACTTTAATTTATAATTTATTAAGTTGAAACGCTCAATATATGAGCATGATACAACAAAAGATTGATTGCAGATAAACAATAACGCAGCAGAGAAAACAAAATCCTGGAAAAAATGCATGGTAAAAGATACAAATCAGGTGAAAACCAGAAACAATTCAAAATCTGAATTGTTTCTGGTTTTCACTCGATTTGTATATTTTAGAAAAACAAATATATACCGTAAATTTTCTATTTGAAGCCGAGTTCTCCAATTGTAGCCGGTCTATACTTACAGCTAGGTCACAATG
Organism: Lithobius niger; assembly: GCA_023313725.1. NCBI lineage: Eukaryota > Metazoa > Arthropoda > Chilopoda > Lithobiomorpha > Lithobiidae > Lithobius > Lithobius niger. Next base: position 19,690 of record JAHWFP010128288.1, on the reverse strand, counting down.
GCTTGATTTGGAAAAAATTCTATAAAAGAGCATGTCCGTCACAGGTCAGACACGTGTTCTACATGTAGGCCTACTTATACCGTATATTTCCTTTCTTGTGTATTAGCCAATCTCCAGTTGTAGCTGGCTCAAAATGGCTTGATTTTCAAACACTGGCTTGGGTTACGAATAGAGGATTTACGGTATTCTGCGTAAATTTTTTTTTATTTACATTTTTAAATTTTTTCTGGGTTGATTATTGTGTTCTTTCAAAGCATCAAATGGGATAATGCCAAAATTATATTCTAAGCTATGGTACTATATAACTGGTCCCCTTAATATTTTTTTTTTTTAGTTTTTTGGCTTTGCGAGGGTGATAAGGAGACCAGAAATGCAAATTTTCGGAACTACTACGATTTGAAAAAAAAAAAATTACCATCCTTGTTTTAACCATCCTTACGGTTGGTGTTTTAGAAGAATAACACAAACACTTAAGTTCCAGTAATCATGGAAACTGACGACGGTATCTCTGTCAGCCGAAATTACCAATATTCATCCGTTTAAAGAACATGTACGCAATTCGCTGTTAATACAAAGGAAATACTAAAACAAGCGCAAACAAATATGTATATACTTTCGCTGTTTGGCTTGCTTTCCTATGTCCCTGACCAGTTTGGTACGACAACACGCCGGTACCAACGTTTGTTTTTGTAAGCCTACAAGCGGTGAGTTACTGTAATAATAAAGTTTATTATTATTATTATTATTATTATTAACTCACCGCTCGTAGGCTTACAAGAACAAACGTTGGTACAATCAAGTTTATTGTTATTATTATTATTATCGTAGCACGTGAAAGTACATGTGATCAATAAAATCCTGGGATAAATATTGATTGTGCCACAAAGGGCGAGGTTTAGGTGTTTGGGCCCATTCTTACACCTAACCCGAAACATACAATTACAATATCAGCAGACAGTAACAAGAACTAAAAGTAAACAAGAAAATGGGGTAGTGATTATTAGGGGGGGGGGGGGGGGAAGAAAGGAAAGGGAAGGAAAAGAGTGGGAGAGGGATGGTGACCAAATTATGAGTTAAACAAGTGACGGAATAATTGAGCTTTGAAAGTTCCAACACTAGGACAAGTTAAACGGGCCGATCGTCGTGGCTGCCAACATCAAGGAGCTGCTGGAGGTTACGTGCTTTTCTCCCTTTTATCGCATTCCTACTTTTCATTTTTTCCCCCACATGTTTCCCATCTTTAAATTGTTGCATCACAAATTCGTGATTTTTCACATACGATATATTTTTACACCACTGTTTAACAGTTCGTCAATTGAACTTTTTCTTTACTAGTAATCTTCGAATAGTTTCTCTATAATTTTAGAATTTTTTTGCTCTTTCAGGCTACTTTTAAAATTAGTTTTTTTTTTCGTCACGAACTGCCAAATTTCTGCTAATTCATGCCTAATTCCGGGCTCAAAATTAGGGAAAATAATTTGATTGGTTTTACTGGAGTTTGTGCGGTTTTGCCTTTTTTTTTTGCACCAGCGCTCGTATTTTTCACTTTTTGTCACATTTTTCCATTATTCAATTGTTTCACACCCCTGCAACATTCTGTTTATATTTTCACAGTGTTGGATTAGTCATTCAAATCTCAACAGTGCCCACTTCGGACTTTTTAATAACTTTCTAACATTCAAGAATAGGTGTGCGCTGCTGCCAGTCAGTTTTGCTTCAACGGCGTGCTGTCACGCCACCACCAATAATTAATTATACCAGCGTAAAGTGTCGTTACAAAATGTGATATCGAAATAATAATCAGGCGACAGATAAATACAAATAGTCGTCAGTAACGTTTGTTTTAAATGATGTTCAAATACTTAAACATTGGGATAATAATAATAATAATAATAATAAATAATTTGTTGCTTGAGCAACTGGTCTGGTAAGGATCACATCTGATCACTGACTGCCAGCCAAAGAAATGACAATCAAATTTCCAAAATAAATGTGAACAATGAAACATGAAGATAAAAAAAATATATTGAGAAGCATGGCCAGGAAAAGTGTTGATGGGAAGGAAAGGTTTTCGGGGCTCGCCTGCCTTGCCACCAAGGTTAGACCTGCCAGGGACTCAAAGGTCCCCGATGGCATCGCCAGGCGAGGGGAAAAAGGGGTAGATTGGGAGGCCAATTGTTATATACCAGTAAACTGGAGAAAAAAATTGTTAAAAAAAATATAAAAACTTTAAAAATTAAAAAAAAAGAAATATTTAGTTTACTGAGCAGTACTCAGGTCGCTTTAAAAACGTTGACAAGTCGATCAAATTTAAAATTTTTTTGAAGCAGTCAACAGAGGAGGCCGTTACTGCTTCTTCAGACAGTGAATTCCATACTGGCACCACCCGTAACGGAAAGAATTTTTTTCTACAATCAAGTCTTGCTTTTTGTATTACCAGTTTGTGACTGTGACCCCTTGTCCACGTCACGGGACTAAGTTCAAAGAATGGTAGGTCAATTGATAGTTGGCAATGGAGAATACTGAATGTTAACGTAAGATCAACTTTCAGCCTACGGAGTTCTAAGGAGTCGAGACCCAGCTGTTTAAGACGCTCACAGTATGGTAAATCGCGCATACCTGGCAAATATTTTGTAAAACGTCGCTGAACCGACTCAAGATGGTCGATATCTTTAAGGAGATACGGCGACCAAACCGGGCTTGCGTACTCCAAAAGTGGACGAACGTACACCTTGAATGCCCATAACCTGGAGTGGATGTTTCCTGAGCTAAAGCATCGTCGGACTATAGCTGATCTGCAGTTTGCAGCCAGCACCACATGGCTACAATGTACTGATGACTTCATGTCGTGGGTGAACCATACACCTAAATCTTTTACAATATTAGTATTTGGCAGCTTTTCATTATTTACGGTATATACAAAAGTAGGACTTTTACTCCCAACATGAAAACTCTTGCACTTGGCATACGAGATTGGCAACTGCCAATTACACGCCCACTCAAAGACATATTCAATTTCAGCCTGCAGTCGCAAATTTTCCTGAGTAGTTATTATTGCTGCGTGAAGTTTTAAGTCATCTGCAAACTTTTCCTGAGTTGCATTTGCTGGATTGCACTCCAAATCATTTAAGAAAAAAATAAACAATAAAGGTCCAAGTACAGAACCCTGAGGTACACCGCTAATAACGTCTGTACTTGCTGATTTGGACCTGCCGATTACTACTTGCTGAGTCCTACCAGTGATGAATGATTTGATCCAATTTAAAAGTTGGCCTCCAAAGCCACAGTATTGTAGTTTGTAAAGCTATTTTTTATGGACCACTGATTCAAACGCTTTTTGAAAATCAAACAAAACTACGTCCGAAGAAATACCTTGGTCAAAAGCATCGGTCCACTTGTCTAGAGCCATCAATAGTTGATGTACAGAAGAGCGACCTGGCAGAAAACCGAACTGGTCATTCATTATAATATTAAATTTTGCCACATACTGCATCATCGTTTTGCGTATTACATTTTCCATTATCTTACAAGGCACAACCGTAAGTGCAATTGGCCTATAGTTTTTTGGATCTGCAGGATTTCCTTTCTTAAAAATTGGCCCAATATTTGCAGTGGTCCATATGCGTGGTAATTTCCCTGTAGCCATTGACAAAGAAAAAATTTTTGCCAATGGAACGTTAATTTGTTCGCAAATTTGTTTGTAAAAATATGCAGAAAATCCTTCAGGACCCACAGCATGACTTGGCTTAATACTTCGTAAAACAAAAAGAACAGAATCTGGAGTAAAAATTACGTTTGTACATTTTCCATTTTCAGTTGTTTGTGCTGCAGTAGCCGCAGGAATGGTGTCATTATCGACAATTCCATTGTTTGAAAAAAAGGAACTTAATACCTCCGCCTTTGCAACAGTATCAGTGACGTATCCATTATTAACCTTTAAAGGAGGAATAGAAGGTGAGACACCAGTCTTTTGACGAAAAAAAAACGGAAAAGGGCACTCAAATTTCCCTCAGTTAGAATTTTTTTTCACGGGATTCCTGCCAATGTTTTACGTTTGTGGAGTAATCCTTCCGGCATTCATTGTATACCAAGAAATTTTCGGTTGAACGATCAGATTTGTAGCGGTGCCAGAGTTTTACCTTCTTCTGGGCTAACTTTGTGATGTGCCTTGGTGTAAATTTACCCGGTAGCCCCCGATTTCGGCAAGTAGAACTACAAAAATTTACCTCCCTTCTGATAATGTTAATGAACAAGTTCCAAGCCTCGTCAACGCAATTTGTGTTTCTAAGGTGGAACTCCCAATCGATCAAAGTCAAACGTGTACGTAGCTTAGCAAAATCCATAAGCTTTTGTTTTTCGTCATCAGCACTAAGTTTAATTTGTCGTTGTATCTTAAACGTCACCATGTTATGGTCACTTAGACCCAATTGCATCACAACCTCTACATCGTAAGCTATACGGGTATCATCCGTCAAGAGTAGATCTAAAATATTTTTTCCTCGGGTGGGCTCAGTTACTAACTGCATTAAACCACAGCCTGCAATATGATTCAAAAACTTCCTATGAACACGGTTAGTTGCTGTTGCTGTGAGCCAGTCAACAGTGGAAAAGTTAAAATCTCCCACGATCACATTTGAACAATTTGTCATGATGGCCGAGTTTATGAAAGCACCCATGCCATCAACCAAATTTTCATTAAAACCGTCAGGAATGTAACCGATAATAAAGTTAAGTTTTGAACTAATTAATTCAACTGACAAAGCCTCGACCTCCTCTGAAGACATGCGAATTACCAGGTTCAGCCCCCTGCGAAAAACCACTGAAATACCACCTGCTCTGGAACCCCTGTCTTTTCGAATAATATCATAAGCGTTGCTCCCCGTAACCATTGAATCAGTTATGGCTTTAGTCAACCACGTTTCAACTATAAACAAGATATCATAATGGTTTGATGCTAGTAGTAGGTGAAAATCACCCAGATTTGCGATTAGGCTACGGGCATTTATCAAGATGCAACTCAAGTTTTTGATGTTGTTTCTACCAAGAGTTCCTTGAGGCTTTTGATGGGGTGAGGTGTATTTCTTAGAAATTGTCCCAATTACTGATTTCAGTTTTCCTGCTGCGTCAAGACTGAAAAAATCTCACTTTGAAGCACTTGTTTGCCTTTTGCAGTTAAATGCAGTCCATCCCTTGCCATTAGACCCCAATCAGACATCAACGGTCTGTCGATACAAACAAAATTGTAGTTTTTGTTTACACAAAATGATCTTAACAGTTCATTTGTCTTCATTACTTCTTGATCTTCTTTTATTTTGTTTCTATGCAATCGTGGGAACAACCCAATGAAAGTTAATTTAGCCATTGGTTTTAATGCCTTCACATTCTCAGCTAACAAGGACAGGATCTTGTAGTGAATGCAAAGTAGGATATTTTTCTTAGCAAGTGAAGAGAATTATTCAATTTCATTTACGCAAACTGTACGGGAACGCTGCTGCAGAAGCCACTACTCCCTAAATTTGCTGAAAGTTGCTGCTGAATTTCGCCTCGCTAATTTACACCAATGTCTTTAAATTTTTTGCTTGCTGATTTACGCCACCGCCCTCCGAATTTCGGCACCCGAATGACGCCCCTTTTGCGAAAAAAAAATTATTTGTTCTGCCGCCGAAGAATATTCTACGGCGCACATCTCTTCGTTAATGCTCTCCACGCTGAGCCTCGCCGCATCCAGCGACAGATGGTGGCGCGTAGCGGCCAACGGAAGCAACACGCGGAAGCACAGAGCAACAACAACATTACGGAAGCCACTCCCCACGACTTAGTAAAGAATTTGACACATGTATTTGCGTTTTTCTTAAAGTGAGGTCACACCGATCATGCTATTGCTGTAATTTCACGATCTATAGCAGACAAACAGACCCTCAACACCTTAGTCTACTTTACTTGAGAATTACATTTAATAGTTTTATTCGCCTGTTGTAAAACTGATTACGGTCTGTCTGCTCTTGTTTCATGCGTCAGTGGAGTTTTGCAGCGAAGCTTCTTTTTTGTTTAAGGCGGTGCTTTTCCTACTGCTCAGTTATAAAACGTTTTTCTTGGCTTAAAATGTCTTTACGACAGACTTGTAAAAACAGTCGTGAAAAGGTAATGATGAAGATTCCCGATCCCGATTACCGAAATCGGGAAAAATCGGGCCCGGTAGATAAAACCCAGATAGATCAGTAATAAACCAAATTTAAGATATTTTCACTTCTCGTCGACCGATTTTGACGTTTGAATACACCGTTTTGAAGGTTCTTTCAGCAGCTTTCTGGTGATCCAAACCCCCAAACAAATGTCTTTTAATGAAAAATTACAACGCAAAATGTTAAATTTTACTGGGCTTTTGTGTTTTAAAAGGATTTTAGCATATGTATGCAATATTACTTTAAACCAACATTTTGAAAATAATTATGTGCATTTAGGCTTATGCTTTATTCATGCAAGGCTGGGCAAAAGTAATTTTTTTTTGTGTAAATACATACTTCAGTATTGCAGTTTTCGGTTAGCTGGAAACTGGGATCGGTTATCGGGTTTTTTTTTTTTGGTATCGGTATTCATGATCCGTATTTGGTATCGGCCAGTTTCGTTACTGATCGGCTCGGGTAGAAAAAAGCTGATCGGCCTAGCCTTAGTAATGATTGAACAAATACGAAATGCGATGGGATGGACGTTTATCTGCTGACTTCAGAGATAATCACTGGATAATCACTGGTTGCACTGGATAATCATATCCTGAGAAAAGACAGAAACGGTAATTTTTAAAGCGAATCCGTTGCACACAGTGTTTGACAAAATTTAACGACAGTTATAAGTTAAAATTCACACTTTTCGCCCAACTGAGAGCTTCGCAGGTACAATTAATTCAAAATCTCTCAAATCAAATCAAAACAAATGCAGTTTCAGTCATGGAATCAGTTATGTAGTTTAGATTTTTTTGCACAATCGAACAAAGTACACTCAATGAGTGACTCTTATAAACCGTATAAGTCAATACTACAATGATATAAACTATACAAAAAGTAGGCGAATTTTTACTGAAAGAGTATAAAGTTTAATAAATATGACAAGTAGCTAAGTCGTGCCATTCTTGCTGTTGATTCAGTGATATTAGGATCACCACAACCTAAATTTAAAACATAAATAAAACAATATGATTTCCTAAATAAATCCTGCTAGACTTAGAAAGTTGTACGGAAACAGGAGATGACGTTTCGGCTACTGTATGCAAACGTCGTCAGACCTCGAACGCAACATATGACCAACGTTTTTTACTCATTAAATCAAATTGTTTTTAAATGCAAAGTGATCATAACAATCATCGTATCACTGACTCAAGGCAACGGACTACTAATTGTTTTTTTTTTATCATGTTTCATAAGCTTATTGTTACGTTGTGCAATTTGTAACTGCTGAATACTGCTTTTCGGTTCATATATGAAATGGTCTTCAGGACTATTTGACAAAATAGTGTAAATATTTACGTCCATGGTTTTGCGAGTCATTCGATAGGGGCAAGCTTTCCACTCTTGGCACGTGTGTCATAAATTCGCTTTCCCAGAGGATAGACAATTACAATATTTTATTATTATGACAAAATAGTGCATTGTTATTGACAATCTCGGATATTATTCTAACAAATTAAATGTTGGTAGTTTGCTTTAAATCAAAAAGAGATGTATCGAAGATTTGTAGTACAAATTTAAAATCTAGCAGTTCTGTATTCGCAGTAACATTTAATAAAGAAAATACACCACATTTTCGGCACACTGCATAAATTATCGAAGATAAAAATAGACACTTTAAATTAGCATTAAAAAGTAAATTCAATAAAAGTATTTACGTGCATGTATCTGTCTGTCAGTGTGATGCTTAACATACCCTTTACTCGTACTGTTGTGTACCCAGGTCGATAATGTGGATTGAGTCTTACCCAGTGGTCGAGTCCTTGCCGCAGTTTTCTGTTTGTACTGTATTATTTGTTTTTAGCCTCTATAATGAGCTCATTGACTCTCATTTTTTAATTTACGTTAAAGGGATATACCTCCCAGCGATATTTTTCTCGATCCTCCACATCAAGTACGGCCCCACAGGTCTATTTACTTATTATTATTCCAATAGATCGCCGAAGCAAAATTATAAGACACTAGCCTAGAAAATTATAAATTATGATTTTAAAATACGAGAATCGTTCCGGTTTGTGACGACACAATTAATGCGTTCACTCTGGCTTGTCTATTAGGCGCAATGCCAACTGAGACAGTAGCCGCATTTTTCGCTGCAAGGAATGAAGCTACAGTCTCAGTTGACCTTGACTATGATAAATGCGCGGCTGCGATCGACGCGTAGCCGTTATAAGGTAGGCGGAAGGTTATAAGGCAGGCGGCGTATGTTGCTTTAAACGTTTGTCTGCAGAACTACCTGTCAAAACAACGATAAACAAAGGGTGGATCGTTTGTTAAATTACGTAAAATGTTGTATACAGCTGACCAGTCGTTCCTTTGGCATTTAGAGCAATCGAACAAATACAGAATCGGGATGAAGAGGAACAGGAATTAATGATGTACCAAGCTTTGGTTAGTTGGAATGCTTGTCTCCGTTGTAATTTTGTTACTGGCACTGTCGCTTTGTTGTGACATTCTGAGGGAAACTTTGGAAACGATGTTTGCAGCTCTTAACTTAAAGGCGGGTTGGTACCAAATGGAAGTGAGCGGCATATAGCGCCATCGCGTTCTGTCTAGCGCTTGCAAGCAGCAAGCAAAGGTACGCACAAAACCGTGCCTTTTAACGCAACAACAAGCACGGGCCTCCTTATTGAGTAAATATTTGGCACGTCCTCGTGCACCTAGAAGCAAGCTATAAAGATTAATGATATTACTGTCACTAGATGATACTACGGTATTTTCTTTATCTTCTACCGTGGCGCCATCTAGTTGCAGTAATATCGTTAACCTTTACAGCTTGCACGACGAAATGCTGAATTTTTACTCAATAATTCAGAAGACACGTAGTGCATGTTTGTTGTGTTAAAAGATATTTCTTTGTGCATTCCTTTGCTTGCTGTGAGCAAGCGCTACAGAGAACTGGAAAGCGCTTGATGACAGTATATGCTGCAAACGTTTGTTCGGTGACAACCCGCCTTTAAGCGTCCATATTTTCCGTTCCAATATGGAACGCGCTTGTGAGATTGGACTCGTTTGTCATCACAGCTGCGGAAAAACACATTCATGTTCTAATGGTGATAAATCCATTTCCAAGAATTCCCGACAGAACCGCCAGAACATCAAGTCAAATTTCGGGCAAAACCGACGAGCAAATAAGAGAGTTCAAAATTTTAAAATGATAGGAGCCTCAACTGTGCAATTAGGTGGCACAAGTCGAAGTGTGGTAGGCTGGCAGGGTTTCCAGGGTTCAAGATTTAATCTGGTACGAAAATTTTGTACTTGGAAGAGAACTCGACTTTCTCAAATTGTTGGTTCATGTCCTGTTTTTTTTTTAATGTTGCACAAGTGTCAATCAAATCAAATCTGTGAAATCAAATTGTTAGTTCGTGTCCTGTTTTGTGAAATGTTCCACAAGTGTCAATCGAATCAAATCTGTGAAATCAAATTGTTGGTTCGTCTCCTGTTTTTTTGAAAGGTTCCATTAGTGTCAATCAAATCAAATCTGTGAAATCAATTTGTTGGTTAATGTCCTGTTTTTTATAATGTTGGTCTAGTATTAATCAAATCAAATCTGTGAAATCAAATTGCTGGTTTGTGTCCTGTTTTTTCGAAACGTTGCAGTACTGTCTATCAAATCACATCTGTGAAATCAACTTGTTGGTTCTACTTGTTCTATTTTTTTTGAAATGTTGCACTAGTCTCAATCAAATCAAACCTGTGAAATCAAATTTCAAACAACACTTACTAGAGCAATATAAAAAAACTGGACATGAAACCAACATTTCAGAAACTCAGTTCTCTTCCACGTTCAATATTTTCGTACCGGATTAAATTTCAAAACCATGTTTATAGCTGCTCACGCCACAGCAGTAAGTACATAACCATATTTCGCCCAACATCAATGAGTTAAGTAATTCTTTGATGTTTTAACAAATTTTGAAGTTTCTACATTTTGCCATAAGGGTATATCCACGTCAGCACACATACACTTCTGTGCAGCTAGCCTGTATCACTTTGACTTGTGCTGCCTAACTGCACCGTTCAGATCCCGCAATACAAAATTCTAATTCTTTTATTTGCTGTTTGGTTTTGCCCGAAATTTGTCTTAGTGTCCTGGCAGACGGAAATGTGGCCTTGGGGCATTTTTGGTTTCCCATTTGCTTTTTAATTTTTTAAATGTGACTTTTAATGTACCAACTTTTCATTTATTTTGCTCTTGAAAGTGATTTTGTTTTGGAAAACTCGAAATGTCAAACTAATTCTTAATTTAATACGTCATTTTTCAGGTTTCATTTTATGCTTAAGTGATTGTGTAACAACAGCGTTTCGTTGGGAGTTGTCAACACCCATTGTGTAGCACTTCGCCCAACTTTAAACTAATTGTAAACCAGTTTATTAAATAAATAAATAATGTTATCTGTAAAATCCGTAAATAATGTAAAACAGACGTGAAAACCTATAGTTTTAAGTCAACTTGGGGTTGGGATTTATAATTTACAGTGAGATCCTGTTATATACGCCTATAGGACGCCTTGCAGGCATTATGTATTATCTTGTTCTTTTGACGTCACTTCCTGTTCTTGATTAATAAATAGACCAAGCACCCTAGTGGGGTGTTGCATTTCTTACCAACCACCAAATGACTGACTTAGGTCTGGTTATTTTTTGTTAATGACTTAGGGCAATGCGGTCACTAGACATATTGCTAGTTCGTTTAAAAACTTCAACATATTTCAACTACAAAAAATAAATTTAAGGGAAATTTCCATGGTTTTGCATTAAGTTTAGTCAACAAAGTTAAATTTTCTATCTTAATGAGCGATAGTGACGATGACGTAAGATATAAAGAATTTACTAGGCTTTTTGGTAAAAGCAGGAGTACTACAATTTCTGATATATCTTTTGAAGATAATAGCTCTGTAATAAGAAAAACTACGCTTTCTTAAAGAGCCTGTGTTCCCTTGACACACCTGTCTCTTAACTGCTGGCAGGACTCGATACAATATTAAGAGATTTCCTGGATTTAATTCCGAGCGTTATCGTGGATAGAATAGCATTCTAAATGCGAGATCAGACTTGTTGAGAGCCAATAGCTTCCAACGTTGAGAAGTTGAAGTGCATGATTGAGCATTGAAATTTTGGCACGTTTCTGAAAGAAGGATTGCAGGATCGGTTTTGAGCAAGTATCAACAGTTTAGAAGCACAAAAGAAGTTAATGGAGTGAAGATCGTTGCAGTTGCTTTTAACAAGGCCTGCAAAACTGTTCTTGCTTTTGAACGTGCTGAGAAAAACGTTGTGGGATTTAAAGCTGGACTCTCTCTCTAGTTTTTACGCAAAGGAGAGTAGAAGTTCCAAATCAAATGTGTTACAGCCATCATGAACACGTGAGGCCTGACTGCAGGTAAAATAAGCATTCTTGCAAGACAAGTGAAGCCGTTGGATACCTGAAGGCAGTTTGAAAGTCAGGCAAGACTGTCGAGAATAGCAACTACACTTCCAGCAGTCTAAACAAAATCAGTTAATTCAGGTTCATCTAGAAAGAAAAGTTGTGAGTACGGTAAGAAAGCACACAATGTGGCAGAACTATATGAATCTCATACAAGTTTAAGTGATTATGATTCAGATTCTAACTCGCTTTCCCAAATGAATAGTTTGACAGTTCCAACAGTTAAAGGTAAATTTCAAAAGTGCAGCAAATGTGTGGAAAGTTTTAAAAAGGCACTAGAAAGCACACCATAAGGTACTGTTTTTCATCTTGTTTTTTTTTTGCGTTCTGCTTTCTAGTGTGTTTTTTTTTAACAGTTAATAGTATCGAATGAACTGCTAACTGTTTGTTAAATGACTATACTACCATTAGATGTATATTCAGGTTGCGACTCGAATTTCTTTCCAGTAGATTTGTACAAAAACTACTTTAGTAAGAACTTATACTCTACAGCTATCACACTTAAATCATGGTTAGGATAGGTAGATTAATCTCTAGGTGTTATTAAGATAAACGTTGCTTTAAATGATCAGAATGAATTTCTGAACGCAATAGTCATTCCAGAGAATCAGCCAACGTTGCTTGGCAAACGCTAGATTACAAAATTTATTCTCAACCTGATTAAATTCTATAATGTTGAAATCGATTTGACAGAGGTTGTCACGAATAATACTAACTTCGTTTCTGGTGAAAATTTCTTTGCTAAGTTTCCTGACTTGTTCAAACTGAGTCTTTGAACCTTGGAGTCTTGGAGACTTCAAGGCAGAAATAAAGCTAAAACCTGGAAGATACACCAAAGTAGGTGAACCCCTGTGCCCCTCGCCATGAGGAGCAAGGTTGAGTCTAAAATTGACCCCTTGGTATCGGAGAGAACTTTAAAATATGTTAACTTTAGTGTATGGGCCACTCCTATTGTGCTTACTTTCAAGCCCAACGGTGATGTGCCAATTATGGGCAATAATTATAGCATTACAGTAAACCTGTAATTGATGTCAAATACTTACTGGTGACTCGAGAGGAAGACCTATTTTGTCAGATTGTGATATATTGTCACTAACTGAGTTGACATTATGCTTTTTTGCAGATGGTGCTGGGTGATGCCGGGTCAGGCAGATGTGCCCCTTGCCCCGTTTTCTAGAAAATCCTAGTGCACCTAGGATTTTCCAGAAACGTTGAAACCATGCTTAGGGGAATTACTAGATTGCAACTCTTCTATTATGATATTTTAGTGTCTGGGAGGAGCGCAGAGCATGATGCACTGTTATCCAGTGTTATTTTGCTTTGTAGGAAAAAGGAATCCAAATGTATACTTAGCCAAACTCACTTGAAATAACTTAAGTTTTTTGATAGCTAAAGATGGTATGTCAAACATACCTGAGGTTTTGGATGCAATCGGTCTAGCACCTGAACCGACCAGTTCTTGCTAATTGAAGCCATATTTAGGCTATTTGGGGGTTTTTAAATCAATTCTCGAAGTTTGTCCCACACCTTACTTCGGTAGTGCAACCATTGAATTGGCGTCTTACTCCAAAAGAAAAAAAAAACGGTGGCTCTGGACGAAAAAGTGTTTGGAAACTGTTACAGAAGCTAGAGTAGCCTTTCTTAAATCACAAGTTTTGGCCCACTGTGACCCTAGTTTACCATTTGAATTAGTCTGCAGGGCAGGCATTATCCTTTATCTTGTTAACACACCTTCCGTCTAAGGTTTTGTGCTCTGCTTAGTTAATAAATACACCAAGCACCCTTCCGGGGTGCTGCACTTCTTACCAACCACCAACTGACTATGTCTGGTTATTACTTGTTAATGCCTTGGGGCAATGAAGTCCTAGACATTATAGCTCCGTTGCCCAATTCTAATGAGGGAGTTTCAAAGAGTCTATGCTCTGAATACTATGCATATTTATTTGTCCCTGACAAGATGTATTTTCATCGTATTTCCCATTCACGTTTAGAATTGGAAGGTCATCAATGGAAAGTCATTGCATTCTGACGTGGCAATGCCATTTTGTTGTTGTCTCTAAACCTTGTAAAAAGAAGTATGCCAAAAACGTTGTTAAATGTGAGGATCATTAGCTGAACCAGAATAAGGAAATGAGAGGGAATCTCACCCACTTCAGGTGTCTGGAATCAAACAGGGAGAGAGAAAGAGAAATGGGCATTTATTTAACTTGGATGGCGTACAAATATTGTTACAAGCTGTTACAGTAAATGCAGCTGGAAGCACCACAAAGCCAAAACTTCGTGGTGCATCTTGCAGTTATGTATGCAACGAGGCACTCGCCCATCAGAGCGCACAGCTGAAGCTAACACAGTTGAAGGCAGAGCGCATGACTGCTGCACACGGAGCAAGTCCACCTGTTTAAACCAGTGAAATCTGCTTCGTGGGTACGCCATGTTGGTGATTGCGTAATTCCTTGCAGGAGCCCATTGTTCTGTCATGTAGAAAATACGATCGGGTACAAGGGGACAGCAATTGGTGTTTGGGGTTTGGCCTAGCAAGTCGAATTATAAGTGCTCATTAGGGCTGGTGCAACAAACCACTGTCACCAGTACGTAAGCGGTAGCTGCATAACCCCTTAGCTACAGGACTGAGAATTGAGCCTGAAAACGTAAATCCTGACTGTTCGTCTGAATGAGCATTACAATATAAGAAAACATAAAGTGCAAGACTGATATAGTCTTTTACAACTCAACAGCATCTTGCCATTTCTTATAAACCTAGTGTCTGGCACTACAGCCAATTTTAAACCGATCGTAAGCTAACTGAAGTTCCGTAAACTCAACCAGTTAATTTATAACAATTTATTAAATAAATAAATAAGGTACCAGTAACAGACTTGAAAATTTGATATTTACATTTAAGTTGGGGTTTGTGTGTTTAGGTGAGACATTGTTCTGATGTGCCCGAGTCTTCTGAATGAGTTACTAGTAGTCTACACCATGCTCATTATGTATGCTTTATTTGCCCCTGCTATTACTATTTAGGCAAATGTTATTCCTTTCCACATTAAAAGGACTTATGATGTACGATGTATATGGTGTTATGATAAATCTAAAGTTTTTCAGTAAACATATGCTTATTCTTTTTAGTCACTCCTGAACATTTGTCACTGGAACTCTAAACTTCCAAAATGTATTTATTACTACTAGTAACTAAATTAACACTTCTTTTTTTTTTTCAGAATGCCTCCCCATTCGGAACACTTCATCCCCGCTGCCATGGATGCTCCATCAGTGTGCACAACTGTAACGGAAGCGATTCCACGCAAAGCTAAATTCAAAGCTCAAATCGTGTGGAGGAATGTCGTTATTTTTATATATCTCCACATAGCTGCTTTGTATGGCTTCAAACTCTTCCTCTTCGATGCTATGTGGACCTCTTGGGTTTGGTGTAAGTACATTTACGAAAATTATTAAGAAGCATAACGTTGGCATAGTGGTTAATTGTGTATTATAGGTCTGCAACAGTACTGTTAGTCGTGAAGCGTGTTCTTGTAGGAAACATTTTAGGTGGCCAATATTTTAGTATACACTAATTTCTAATTAATCTCAGTTCATTTCGAACATTAGTGGTAAAAAATCCCCTTAACTCCTGACTACATTTTATTGAGTTACTCACCAATAAAATTTAGAATGAATGTGGATAACTTAAAATTGATCTGATAATGGGCTCAGAAATTATCATGGATACGATGGCATGGATATCCAGTATCTCGTTTGGAAGAGTGAAATTTCGATCAACAGACAGTCCGTTTATATCAGTGAGGATAAAATAGTTTTTTTGTTAATCAGTTGCCCCTTTAGATGTCACATTAATTTTCTTAGCTGTATTAGACTAACAATAAATAAAGTGAAGTGATACAATTCTTGCTATTGGGAAAATTCTAGCTCTTGGTAAAACTATTAAACTGGCAAGTCACGTGCAACTTGCCATGGCTTGCCCTTTCTTTCCCTACTTGCGTTTTTTGTTTGTATCAAGATCAGCAGAGAAGTTTGGGCCAGAAACACTGGTTGCACCCTCATGGTACTTACTTACTTTTCAAATTCACTTAAAAAAACCAACATTAAAGTAAAGTACTCTTTCTTAATTGTCATTTCTACCCGCCAGTTGTAACAGTCTCTACAGTTCCTAATAAATGCAAAACAAGTTGGTAGATGGATGGTAAAATTTTTCTGTGCAGTGCACATCTCTTTGGAATTTTCTAATTTGAATTCACTAATTTTTTTCTGGAAGAATGCTAGCCTAAATTTTCAAAGAGTTATAATATCCACAGAGAGATCATAACGGTCTTTCTATAAGGGTCTTGTACCCTTTTTTCTTGTATGAATATTTTTGCTAGGAGAGCCAAACCTTTCATTTTATCGAAGCACCAAAACGCAAACACAAGCTGATGTTAAAGCTGCAGCACATACAGCTTCCACCTGTACACACATAGCCATTTAAAGAATTACTCTGCTGAATCAGAACATTGAATTATTGACGTACTTCATATGTCTTGGCACAGAAGTTTATGCAAAACACCCCAACAGTTACGTTTTATTTTTGTTTGGCCTTTGTAATCAGCTTTAAAAGAAGATGACATGCACAGTTTCTCGGTGTCCCAAAATCAATGCTCAACTCCAAGCTATATGCTGCAACTATCGCATGGTTGGTGAGATAGCATAGAGATACATTATGTATGAATACTATGTAACCATTCTCAGTAAAAACTGTTAATTTGAACCGTGCCCAGAACCATGTAATACCAAGTAACCGAAGTGCATAGCAAGTATGACCCCTACCTGTTAAGTTGTTTACAAGCATTCTCTTAAACAGACCGATGGAGAGACAGACAGACAGCGACTTTCAAAAGTCTAGTAATAAACTTCAGCAAAAAAGTAATAATAATGCACTTTCTACTTTTGCTTTTTTTTCAGGCTGGGTGCTTTATCTTTTAGGAGGCATGGGAGTGACAGCGGGTGCTCATCGTATGTGGTGTCATCGTTCATACAAAGGAAAGCTACCTCTCAGAATATATCTCTGCTTATGCAATTGCATAGGTTTTCAGGTAAAAAATATGAACGGTAATTTCGATGACTTTTGCATGTTGCATGTTGACCCCTAGCTTAACCTTTGTAAGTGACTCTCAGACGTGGTAGAATCAGTAGGTAGAATTCTTGTGTGCAGAGTACAGAAGGCTTGCGTTAAGGATTACGACAGTGATTCTATCCAAAATGTTATTGATCGGTAGTGTATTGCTCAATTCGTATAAACAAAACACCCTTTATGTGCAGCTTTATTTCTCCTTTTCTAACTCACTTCAATATGAGAATAGAAATGTATTTGAAAGTGTGTGTCTTTGGACATCCCATGTGTGTTTGGTTAACGGGAACAAAGAGTGAAGAAAATTATGGAATAATGCCCCCATTCACTGGACGCTCTTCAAAATTTGCTACTCCAGTCAATAAAAGTTAATAAAAGCGGTAGCAATAATCTAGTGAATCATTTCATTTGATAGTCAGTATTCAGATTTTAAGGGTTTTGTTAATTTGGACCCAAGCTGATTTTTCACCCAAACTCGCCAAGTCACTAAAGGACATGCACTGTACTCTTCTTTTAGACTGAACATTTGCCACTGTTTCTGTACAGAAAGATCTTTAATTTTTGGAATACTCTTCCAGAACACATCATCAATTATTCGTCTTTTCTGTGGAAATGTTCTAGTCTTGATTTCATTTCATTTCTGTATGAGTTAATTGGTCGACTGGCCGGTACCTTAATGTCGTATTTTCTATTCTCTTATATTGTAATATCACGTAAAGGAAGATTATGTAGAGCATAAAGGAAGCGTAAGTAAATAAAGGAAGCTTACAGTACATTGGTAAAATAAATTTAGCAAAATTTAGCAAATTTAGTAAAATAAATTTAGCACTAATTGCTGTAAATTACACTGGAGTAACAGAGAAAGAACACAACAACAAAAATCATTAATATAGTTTCAGTGAGTATTTATTATGGACTTGTGTAATCGAAACTTGAACTAACAGACTCTGTATCAATGTACAAACATCTCTGTCGTCTAAGCAGAATTACTGTAAGGCCAGCTTTCCTCTCGTTCAGTTCGTCGATATGGTATAGTATACGGTTTTGCTGTTGGCTTAATAAATTGACCACTTGCCTTTGTATTATTTTCAGTGATTTGTTTCTGTTCATAGACCTCCTATTCTTTAAACATATTTTCGGCAGATAAATGACACAGAGTCTTTGCCTGAAGTCAATTCCTTTTTTAGTGAGTGCATCTACAAGTTCCTTTTTTCCATCTAATAGTATGTGTTTGTTCGTTTCTCTTTTTTATCCCACCCAACCTATGTCTATCTCTTGTGTTGTCCTTGTTTCTTTTGTTAGTAACTAGACTTCTTGTGTAAATTGTCACGAGTATGGCGAGTATCACAGTTGTCAGTCAAGTTATCATTTCATTTTCTTTAGGGCAGAAACTGTCTTTCTTGTGAACTAGCATGTGCTATTCATATTCTGCCTAAATTTGTTTCTTTTTCTGGGTATTGTATGGTTTACGTTTCTTTTTTACTATCACATTGGAAGCATTGCCGGCCATCATTTCCATTATTCTCGTCATTGGTACTATATCTTAAAGAAATTTTCCCATTTCGGCGTTTTTTTTTTTTTGTTCTTTTTACTGTACGGGTCTAGTCTTGTTGATAAAGACAGTAATTCGACAATTTCCGTTTCTTTTTGTCCATGCGGTTCTGAAGTACTGCTTGCAGATTATCAACCCTGCTATACTTCTTACTTTGAGAAACTGGAAAACTGTCCAAGGAAACTCACCAAATGGTGTCACTCCGTATGTCACCTATCCTCCTGTGAAATGGTTTGTCGCTTTAATGTACCTTCCAATCAAGAGTGTTTCCTATGAAGGAATTTGATTTTCACATACCAGCTTCTTCATGGTCTGTTTAATGTTGATCCCAGCACTCTTTTTCTTCAGAACACGAACCTTAACCGTAGTCATAGTGTTATACTCCTAGGTCGACCTTCTAGGCAGAACTGTCGGTATCGGTTTTTTACATAGCGGATTGTGGTGCCGTGGAATTATCTTTCTGGGTACATTGTTTCTGTTCCTATCCAGAATTGTTTTAAATTCTTCCGCAATGCCTGGTGTAGGTAATCTGGTATTGTGGTGGTTAATACCTGTGAGACGTGCTTGGCATCGTCGTCGTTCTTTTTCTATTTCTTGTAAGGTAGTTACTCTATTAACTTTCCGAAATGGTTTTATTTCACACACATGGATATTTTCTGGCTTTCATAGTTTACCCATGAGCTATCAGAACATTTTTTCCTCGACAGCACATTTAGTATTTTCATCTTGCTATCGCAACTGCTCCATGATTGAATCTATACATTTCACTTTTTTATTAATAAGTCAACAAACAGACTTTTTCATAACTGTGTACATCGGTATATTTGTTGGCTGTTTTTCCATGGATTTTAGTTCTTTACCAGATGTTGGTATTTTTTTTCGTCTGCCGCAATTCGTTGTCCTCTTTTTCCTGCTACACAAATTGTGATCGTGATTTCATATCTTATATTCCCTCTTCAGTACAAATATATGCATTTTATTATTTTGATGGGCATCTTACAATATTTAGACACTTCATAAGCAGTTCCCTTTTGTTATGGTACATATTTTAATTTTGCACGCATTTTTATTTACCAGAGAAATTAGTTTTTGCTTTTGATTTAAAATACATATATACAGGGTGTTCGGAAATTGGTGTCAAATATTTTGAGGGTCCGCTGTGTGATCAAAGATAAGAAGAAAAAGTCCTATAAACATGGGTCCGGAAATGCACCAGTCTTTAGTTACAGCCCCCCCCCCCAGGTTTGGGGTAAACAGTTCTTAAATACCTCGTAATGATTCACCGTTTCCATTCCAAACTCAGGATATGTGCCATATCATACCTGGTATTTCAGTACTTCATAATACAGTATTGGGTCGCACAACTTATC
>JAHWFP010128287.1:0-11978 GCA_023313725.1 Lithobius niger | reverse complement strand
AACTGAATAAGTCGGCAAATTGTCATGTACCCCACCAACTTTCAATCGTCCCGCTTAGTCTTTGTGTCAATAGTTTTACTTTTTCATGTTTTTGAGTTAGTATTAAATTTTTTTGTACAATTTGTTTACCTTTTTTGTGTGTATGTGGTGTCTATTCCACCAAAGGGCATAAGCTCTTGTGGGTGCAGTATAGTAATTAATGCACATACTACATTGTTGTACTGTTATTTCCTCTAGAATATTTTTAGAATGAGTGAGTGACTGCAGTGGTGGGCCACAGGGGGGGGGGGGGGCCGCGGGGGAGTAACCGAGTAATTGTCGTCGGGGAACAGCCGGAAACCTGAGTCCACACGACGACATAAAATTCGTAAAAATTTGTGGAGGAAAAGCTCAAAATAGAGTTTTTGATTTGCTTGAGTAGTCCTCATCACCTCCATATTTAGGAGCTGTCTTAGTTAATGCATAAATGTGAACTAAATATGTACAAAACAAAAGTTGTTAACGATTCTAGTTAAGTTTTCGTCATTTGAATTCGTGATACCAATGAACTGAGCGAAAATCGTATTCAGTAAGTGACTAAACTGAAAATTGATTTGCTGCGTTAGACCGTCAACGCCATGATTTAGTTATGAAACACGTTTGGGATGCCAATGTCTTACCAGTTATTTCTAAAAGGAGAAGGCTCTATTTTAAAAGCCCAACGCACAACACGAATGACGGCCAACTGTGTGTTCTTGCTATGGTTAAATATTTTTCAAACCTAAATTATTCAGTCTTAGTTAACGTTAATTTATAATATTAAAAATAAATTTAATTCATCAGGTAATTTAATTTGTAAATAAAAATGTGTAAAAAAAACCCAGAATTTTGGTCACAATTAGGTTTTTACGACCTCTCATGCTAAAGAATGTTTACGAAAAACATCCGACATTTGCTTAACAATGTGGTGCAAACGTGTCTCGGAAAGCCCAAAATAGGCCCTCAAATAGCGTAAAATGCTTCAGCTTCCGGGGCTCTGCCCCGGACCCCGCTGGAGGAGCTTGCAGCGCTCCCCCACACCCCCTAGCTGGTTTCGCCGGGGCCCTGATAGTACAAATATAAACAAAAAAATGTTCGTTTTTTTGCCCTCCTATCGGGGAATCATTGTCCCCCTATCTGGAATTGGCTGGCGCCACTACTGAGTGACTGAGCGTGTAAAGTTGCTAAGGAAGTGCACGATTAGTTTCGAGAAGGTTCAATTCTAATTTCCGTCTTACTGCATAGCTAGGGGACTGTGCACATAGCATTGCACATTAGGCATCAGACCAAGGTTGCTAACTTGTTATGAGCCTGTTTAGCTACGGTGGTTCAACCTTTCAGTTCAACTCCCAAACACCAACAGAGCACCCTCTGTTCTTACGGGCTTTTATACATGCTGGAGCAGCGGATTCCCGCCAAGGATTTGCGTCACGTGACTGGCTGGCTGAAGCGATCCGGTTCCAACTCGTTGAACAGTAGGACTCGCTCACTGCATAGCAGTTGGCGCTAGGCCAATTCCCGTGTTTAGGCAGCAACTGGACGAGTGCGCGGCAGCTAATGGCAAGGCTTCGTGTTGCAACCGTACAAGCATCCAAACGTCTGCTTAATGCAAGGGCATGTTGTCGGTTCGGAAACCTGGAAGGATATTCGCGATCACCACTATAAGGCTGTCGTGTTCCTGACCGTGTTTTTTTTTGATACTTCAGTTGTTCTCAATTACTTCTTCGAACGTGCATGTAGACCAACCACCCTTTGACATTATTAGACTGATAATCAAAAGAGACTTCGGACTTTCGCGAAAATACTCGTTTGTGAAAGAAGAAAATAGGAGGTGCCAGGGGAGAAGGAAGAAAGATTCATTGGTGGTTGGGTATTCCGGTCCACGAGTCGTTCGCCTCGCGCGTGACCCTCGTCCACGCCTCAGGTGGCTTAAAGCTGAGCCGGAAGTGCCCGAACCCCCCACCCATGAGGAAACTCTCCCCCCAACCTTTTTGTCCATTTGGTGTTACAAGAATATTTCCCTTGGGATTTCGGGGAGAAAAACGGAACCGAGCAAACGTCAGGTGAAGTTTCCTGGCCATTTTTTAAAGGGGGTGCTGGACGACTTTTAGGCAATCTTTAGCGGATTAACTGAGTTGGAAGAGCCATGAAGACTAGACCTATTGGACGTCACTGGCTGAATTTGTCGTTGACCATTAACGCTTTCGCTGAGAGAAGACACTTTGCTTTCGCAGGTCCGTAGGAGATGATGCGGCCAGTCCTTTCGTTTACACCGGTCCTTGAAAACCTTAAAAAGTGCTTGAAAAACTCGAAAGATGCTGTAAGTCCTGGAATTTCCCATAACAGAAAATCACGTTTCTATTTTCCCTCGGACGTCAGTGTACAGCCTAAGTTAAGCACAAACGTAAAAAAAAAAAATATGTATATATATATATAATTATTTAAATTATAATAATTTTAATTTTTAGTGACTGGTGTTGTATAACACCGGTCACCAAAAATTTAAATTCAAATTAAATGTCTATACCAAAACCGAACTGTAGCGTTGTAGTGCTACTCTTTCCGTGTTTTGCCGACATCGCTTAGCTTACTTCGTTCAGCAAGCGTTGTTACAGAATGACGTATAGTCTTCATGACTTCATGTCTAACAAACTTC
Organism: Lithobius niger; assembly: GCA_023313725.1. NCBI lineage: Eukaryota > Metazoa > Arthropoda > Chilopoda > Lithobiomorpha > Lithobiidae > Lithobius > Lithobius niger. The sequence continues at coordinate 9,304 of JAHWFP010128287.1, read as the reverse complement.
TTTCAATTGTCTCACTGTCTCTTAATTACTAATTTGTAGCCCATGAATTTTAATAAGTCCTGGAAAAATCCTGGAAAATTACTGTAACTACTCAGGGAATGGGCGAGAGATTTCAAGTTCAAGAACTCAATTCCAATTCATACCTTACTGTATGGCTAGGGGTCCATACACAGAGTACCACATATTAGGCATCAGCCAGAATTTATGCTTCTAACTAACCCTGTAGGCTCCCGAGATTCTGACTGTTCAGTCCGAACCCCAAACACCAATTACCTCAAGCTCTCGATTCTGTGTTTTATACCCACTCGGGCCGGGGCAGAATAATAGGCTCTTGCCTGAGGCAACAGGCAAACAGGCTCAATCCGGTTCCGACTGGATTCGCAGCGACCCGTGCTGACACCTGGTGGCTGGCAGCAGTCCAATTCCAGAGTCTGCAGTAATTGGAAGGCTGGCGGGCCGCCATGATTGAGGCAAGCCGAACTAAGAAGTGTAAGCTCCGTGAGTTGCGCGCTGCCGTTCATGTAAGCCGGTTACAGTACTAGAATTTACAGGCCGAGTACGAACCCTGATTAAAGGACAAATTAAACCTTCATTAGCATGAATTGTCTCTTCATATACGAGTTCTGCCATTGCTCAGGCACCATGACAGCAATGGCGTATCTTTAGGAACACTTCTTCAGTATGTATCCATCTTATGTGTACATCTTCTCCATCTTCTTTTTATCCATCCTTTGCAGTACTTCTCTTTGTATTTGTCTTCTGTGGTAATTTTTCTGCTTGTATTCTTCTTCAGGGGTACATCTTATCTTTTGTGTCTCTTCATTTGTGGTACATCATCTGTTTGTATTTATCGTGTGTGGTACATCTTATGTTTGTATCCGTTTTTCCATGTATCCGTCTTTTGCTTGTGTTCTGTGGTACATCTTCCATTGTACCAGTCTTCTGTGGAACATCTTCTGTAACCATCTTTTGTGGTTCATCCTGGGGTATTTCTGTTTGTATCTGTCTTCTGCACACTATTCTTTTATTTGTATCCCCCTTCTGCGGTACATCTTCTGTTTGTATCTGTTGTCTGTGGTACGTTTTCTATTTGTATGCATCTTCTATGGCACATCTTCTATTTGTATCCATCTTCTGTGTTAATCTTCTGTTTGTATCTATTGTCGGTGGTAAGTCTTCTTTGTGTATGCATCTTCTATGGCACATCTTCTGTTCATATACATCTTTTGTAGGCTAGTACATCTTCTGTTTCTATCCTTCTTCTGTGGAACATCTGTTTGTATCTGTCTTCTGTGTAACACTTTCTGTGTGTCTCCGTCTTCTGTGGACCTCTTGTGTTTGTATCCGCCTTCTGTGATAAGTATTCTGTTCGCATCCGCCTTCTGTGGTATGTCTTGTGTTTGTATCCATCTTCTGTAGCACATCTTTTGTTGTATCCGTCTTTTGTGATTCATCTTCTGATTATGTTTATATTGGTCTACTGTGGTACATCTTTCGATTTGTATCGTCCTTCTGTGGTACACCTTCTGTCTGCACCCATCTTCTGCGGAACATCATCTGTTTGTATTCTTCATCTAGGGCGTACATCTTCTGTCAGCGTCCACGTTTTGTGGTGGCCATCTTCTGTTTGTATCCGCCTTATCTGGTACGTCTTCTATTGTTTCCGTGTTCTGTGGTACATTTTCTGTTTGTATCCGTCTTCTGTAGTAGGCTACATCTTCTGTAGTAGGCTACATCTTCTGTAGTAGGCTACATCTTCTGTAGTAGGCTACATCTTCTGTAGTAGGCTACATCTTTTGTTTGTATCTGTCTTCTGCTGTGTGTATCTGTGATACTCATATGTTGTCATTTCCAACATGGCGTCCCAGTGAGTGCCACGAATTGTGGGCCTCACGCTTTTGTATTTTATGTGATCATATCAAGTTTTTTGTGACCAAGGCAATAAATTGTGCTAAGTGCCGAAAAATTAATTTGCTGTTCAGCCTTTGGATTTTTAGTGAGTGTTTTGGCCTCGTCAGTGGGCCCCCATTGCACCTTTACCAAGTATTCTGTTTGTATCCTTCCTCCTTCTTTGGTGTATATATTCTGTGGCACATCTTGTGTTTGTATCCAGCGTCTGTGGTACATCTTCTGTTTCTATCTTTCGTCTGTGGCACATCCGTTTGTATCCATCATCTGTGGTACATCCTCTGTTTGTATCCGTCATCAATAGCACATCGCATGTTTTGTACATGAACTTGTGAAACAATGCAACTCAGTGAAACGAACACGCAAAATATGTGCGTAGCACACTTGCCGGGTGTTGCCTGGGGTTGAACACGGTGATGGTCATGGAAGAGTGTGGGACAAAATGCATTGTTTTGCACGACAACAAAGATTATCCTCGTCAATTAGGTTCTCGTCGATTTAGCGCCAAGGCTGTCCATTAATGAGCGATGTTCTAAAAATAACAATGCTCACTTGCAGATGTTCAGAATGACGTCGAATTGTTCTGTTCACACTTCTTAGTGGGATTTCATGACTTTTCGAAGACCACAAGAATGTCTACTGCGCCCTAAGGGGAAATTCTCTTTATCTGTTAATGCAACTAAAAAAAAAAAAAAATGAATAAAAAAAATCCAAAATTGCAAAAAACAGTGGTGGTTGGTCAAGTAGATTAAAATTTAAACAAAAATAAATTTGTTGGATCCATACGTCATTTGAAGCAAACTGGCTCAGTTTTGAACATTACTAAACGGTTTTGAAGGCGAAAGAAGTCTAGAAAGAGAGGGGTAAACCCAGAGATTAATTCGAGGAAAATGTAGACCATCGCTGGAGTCGGAGATTAATTCCAGGTATAGGCCAGAAGAGATATTGAAGGAGTCTGGTAGTCTCTTACACTACCCTGGTTGGCACAGGTTGGCAGGGACTTTATTACCTGATCTCTCCTCTCCCTTCTTCCATAAAAAGTGGGGGGGAGCAGAATCAAGCCGAAACAAAGGCAACTAAACAATCACGATATCACACGATTGAGTAGCAATGTTACAAATTACACTAGTTGAGGTGGTAGCTGCATAGAATTTGTTAAGCAACCTTTGTTTAAAAAAAGAGGACGGAAAGCCACATGGGCTGTAAAAGTGACAAATAAATACAGATGCAAACCTATTTATGTTGCCTTTTGGATAACATGACAGACTAAATGAAATGGTTTACTCAGGCCGTGCCAGTATGGCTGAGCGGTAAGACTCTGGTCTTTGGTCTCAAAGGTCGTGAGTTCAATTCCCTCTCAGGCAGTCAAAAGGCAGCGTAAATAGGTTTGCATCTGTATTTATTCATTTGTTTAAAAAGAAAACAGCATCGTAACTTTTTGTCGCAGAACTATTCTCGTGCAGTCATATATAGTATGAACCAAAGGTCGATGAATAAGTTGGTAAAAAATTCAAAAGCATAAAACACATCACCCTATTTCGATGGTAGGGAATGGGGTTTAACACGACACCGATTACCATATTTTTACGTCTTTTGTTCCGTGTTTGATGACGACACCACGCCCCCTTTTACGATTCTTCTAAAGAAGCGCTCGTCGCCCGACTAACTTATGCGGGCTGAAAAACTAAATTTGGGCTTAAACCGCATTTCACACTAAAAGTTTTAAGGATGTGGCGGTTTGGTGAGTTGGAGTTCATGTAGGGCCTACGAAAAGGGGCCATAATTAGGTTTTTATGACGCCTACCCCCTTCGTTTTATCCTCTTTTCCCACCCAATCGTATCACCTCCCAGTCCGCTTTTCGTAGTCATTTTATTTTATGATTTTCGTTTCATTTTTTATTAGAGTACTTTTCTTTTTTTTTTCTTTCCCTTTTTTGTCTTTAGGATGTTCACCATCACCATGGCGCTAGAAATGGCCTATTTTATGATTCTTAAATGATTCTGGGGTGAAGGCTTCGTAAAAACTAAAGCCTTTACGGTGAGGTAGGGTTCGTCCGACCGCGACTTTGTTTTAGTGCAGTGCCGATCAGTCAAGAGACTGAATTGTGTACGTGTTTAGGGAAGAATAAACGAACATCTTACTAAAATACTTCTAGGAATCTCCCCGTGTAAATGGTTAGGATGGAGTTCAGAGCGTTGCTATAATTTTGCTGAACTGTGTACGTGTTTAGGGAAGAATAAACGAACATCTTACTAAAATACTTCTAGGAATCTCCCCGTGTAAATGGTTAGGGTGGAGATGAGAGCATTGCTATAATTTTGCTGAACTGTGTACGTGTTTAGGGAAGAATAAACGAACATCTTACTAAAATACTTCTAGGAATCTCCCCGTGTAAATGGTTAGGGTAACGGTGAGAGCGTTGCTATAATTTTGCTGAATTGTGTACGTGTTTAGGGAAGAATAAACGAACACCTTACTAAAATCTTTCTAGGAATCTCCCCGTATAAATGGTTAGGGCGGAGGTAAGAGCGTTGCTATAATTTTCTGAATTGTGTACGTGTTTAGGAAAGAATAAACGAACATCTTACTAAAATACTTCTAGGAATCTCCCCGTGTAAATGTTTAGGGCGGAGGTGAGAGCGTTGGTATAATTTTGTTGAATTGTGCACGTGTTTAGGGAAGAATAAACGAACATCTTACTAAAATACTTGTAAGAATCTCCCCGTGTAAATGGTATAGAGTGGAGGAGAGAGCGTTGCTATAATTTTTCTGCTGTTTCTGTTCTTTCAATTATTGGTGTCTCATTTTCATGTCGTCATTGCTAACAGTACGTTCTAAAACCATCAATCTTAACAACCCATCAAAACAGGCCATTTTGACTCTGATATCACTACTTTCTGTGGCAAAAAATTTATGGGTCCCTTTACCCTTATGATGTTTTGTATGCAATTTAAGCTACCTGGATTGGTTTTAAGGACCGCCATACACTGGTGGCTTATATATATACCCAAATCTAGGACCGTCACGTATGTTTGTCTGTGGGTTGGTTGGGTGTTATCTCTCATTTGCGCGTCAATTTGGCGACCCCCACAGAAGAAAAAAGGCGTTTAACGTGATGCCGGAATCGTGAAACTAAAAGCCATGAGAGGATAGGATTAGCGAAGGAAAAAAAAGTTCATTTGCGCTACTTCCCGTCTCCCCTCTCATCTTCCCCCTTCCTCACCTCCCTTCTTCCAATTTACCCTCTCAAAGGAGGAGATAGAGCGGAATCAATTGCGTACTCAGACGAATCGTATCGTCATCAAACCCCTTTTTTAGGCTAAACTCCTTTGCTCTCGAAGAAAAAGAAAAAAACCATCCGTTGCATGGTTTGCATTCAGAGCGGGGAGTGGCGCCAACCTTTTTAGTGTAGCAGATGGTCTTCACAGGTGAGACGGATGCTGAATGCCAGCGGTGAATATTGAAGTTAGTGAAGGAAGAGTGCCAAAATAGCTGCTGAAGACCGTATAAACACAGATGCAAAGCTATGTCCGTTGTCTTTTGGACTAGATGTCAGACTGGGCCGAACCCTCGGCCATTGGCTGCCAATATTGTTGAGTGGTAGGGTTTCGTCCTTCTGGTCTCAAAAGTCGTGGTTCAAATTCCCACTCGGGTAGTCTGACATTTAAGACCAAAAGACAGACGGAAGTAGATTTGCCTGTCAGCAGCTACTGACATCCCAGAATTGAAAATGTTGGGAAATATAAATTATAAATGGAAATTAAAAAAAAAAATAACTCAAGTCTGTTTTAATCATATCTCTCCTACATAAAGTTACATAGTATTTGTAAAAGGCACCGTAAGGAGCAAAGGGACTCGTCGTCAAATTTTGGAAATAGCATGAAATGACAATTGAACGATGTTGTAGCAAGGTTCAAAATTACTGTTGCACTTTGTTCTTTATTCGTGTTGTTAATTATAATGCATTTCATTTGTTATCTATTACCACATTCATTTACTAGAAACGGGAAACTAATCGTAAATAAATAACGGTTGACTAGCTAATAGCGCTTGGCGAGCGAGAAGGTCTTGTTGCGTAAACGCGCCCTTACCTTATGCATCACGAGGTAGGTGCAAGGAGAAATGTGGCTTTCTGAGGGGAGATTTCGCTTTTACCATTCTGGAGCCTTGCTCCTACCCGTATCTTTACTAAGAATTTTCTTCTATGAAAAATTGTGCGCTTCCCCCCCCCCCTTTTTTTTTAGGATTGTGCTCTCCAAGCTCCCTTCCACCCAATACACTTTGAATGTAGTACGGAGGAAGTTGCTCCCTTCCTGACGTTCAATGGCCGTATTATTCTTGCTTAGTAGGTCATGGTATGCCTCTCTTATGCAAGGCCGTCTTCGTTTTTGTATAGGCTTCCTGGTTCATCCAACCCCATCCTATTCAAGTAACTACAAAGTCGGCCTTTTGTTGTTGTTGTTTTTTTAACCAGCCCTGCCTCTTTCTTCACAACTGCATTTAACCTGAAAAGTATCAAGTGTCACCCGTTAGAACTTAACATTTAGTACTGAGTTTTAAAGAAATATCAAGGTATAAAGGAAATGAAAGGGATTTACTATAAAAGGCTATTCTTCTTCAGTGGGTCCACCTCTTTTCGCTCATCCTCTTCCCCATTAAACCATAAAATCCTTCTGATTTAGTATTTGCAAATCTACGTGAAATCTGCAAATTAATCCACAATTATAAACCTGCAAATCCTTGAAAATCATAAAACCACCTACAGCAAAAAAAAAAAAAACCCTTTAGATTTGTTTTTCGATCAAATCCGGGAACCCAGACGGAAATTTCAGCTTTACAAATCTTTAAATACTCCCAAATCTCTGTAAATCAACGTAAATGAGTGCAAATCCTTCGGAGATTCTGCAAATCACTTAAAATCTTCAAATCTTTGTTGATTTGCAAATTTTTACATGGTTTCTGGGTTTGCAAGACCCCTCTGCAGTGTGTATGGTGTCGCACTGCCCTTACACCATTCTTTCTGGCTACTACAAAATTGAGCTGATTCAACTCCACGAGAATTATTTTGCTTCAAACGAAGTACTTTTATCAGTGTAGAACGTAAGTGTGATGCACATTTTTCATCGATGTAATTGGAAGGTGGCAATTGTGAATGGGAACGTATTTAACCTTTACAGCAATTTCATAGAGAAACCTTGGGCAGATAGAAAGGACATGCCTGTCACAGCTGCCTCGCTGCTCGATACATGTTGTCATCCGAAACAGGGAGCACATGACGGAGGGTTGGCTGATGTAAATCTTTTTATGAAAAGAGGTCATCAATTTAAGTCAAATTTATTTTAAATGGCGAATTTACCGGTGAGAACAATGAAAAGCAACGTTTTTAATTACTTAGTAGCTAGAGGACATTCTTTACTGTGTTAACGCTGCGTTAGGAATTGTATCACATGGCCAGATCCTATAAGTATATGGAAATGGCCGCCAAACCTTTATTTATGGTAAAACTGTAGCCTTAGTTAGGTGCTCAAATTTACAAAAAAAAATGTTTAACATGATTTTAGTAGGTCATGGTATATTGGCCTATAATAAAAGTTTAAATTAAAGTTGGCTACTTTAATTCAAATAGGCTTATTATGATTGTTAATGTCAATAACTTTAAACTGTAGGTCTATTTTAGCAGGAGAAAACTTTTAAAATATTGTTATGATTGTTTGAGGCTTGTAACGAAAAATGTAACTAATAAGTAATAAGTTAAATCAAAAAAATCCGATTTAAGTCAAATAAATATGATTTTTTTCTTTGAAAAAACAATTTTTGCCCCAACCCTTGCATTCAGGCAATATTGGTTGGTTGAGAACCAGAGCCAGAGGTCGCCACTCATGTATCATCGTGCCTCATAGCTGCCGACGAAGTGAAGGCAGCCAATGGCTATACCTGTGTTTGGTTTGTTAGGCTGGGTGGCTGGCCATAGTGAACAAAGAGGCTACAGCCACATTAGCACAAAACATTAGCCAATAGTTCAACTAACGTATTAGTCGTACTTGTGATTAGCAAGCATATTAATACGTTGTTTGTAACAAGTCAGTGTTGAATCCGATCGAAGTAAAATCTGGCGTCATCTGTGATCAAAACAGACTGTCCTCGAACAAGTGGATGTTGCCTGTACTTCATACAAAATGACGACACACTTGCAGTGCAGTGAGATGTCCAGTATTTTTGTCCAAGGTGAAACATGCAGGCAAGCGCAAACTAAGTCAGCTGTGAACGGGGGCCCCCCACCGGCGGGGGGGGGGGGGTCAGGTGGACCCACTGTACCCAGGCCCAGACAGTTAAGGGGCCCGCACGGCCCAAAAATTTTTTTTTCGCAATTGTTAGTTTGGATGACTACGAGCAATGCACTTGATTTTGTGCGTGTGGTGAATTTTTTTTATACTTCCAACAAACAACATCTCCAATCCAACGGTAATGAGCACGGAGCAAGAGCACTGCAGTGAAAACCTTTCAGTTTGTTAGGCAGGGAAGCCTTCAAACGTAAGAAGCCCGGATTAACGAATGAACCAACGCGCTACACACAATTATGGCCGACTTATATTATAACACAGCGTAACTTTTTTTTACGATTTCAGTCTTGGGAGGGGGGGGGGGGCCCGCTGTTGTAGTTAGTTATTCCCGGGCTCGTAACTTTTATGTGGGGGCCCTGGCTATGAACCAATAAAGCAGTCAAATTCGCAACTCTTATTTTGACCCTGGCCAGTAAAGGGTGAGTCGCAATAGGTTGGAACAGCTGCACAGCAACTTTAAGTAAATCCTTATCATACTGTCAAGAATTTATACTGTTGGGGAGGAGACTTTGTGACTCTAAAAAGTCCCTATTGAAACGTGTTATATTCATTCCTATTAGTTCCGTCCGAGTATTCAGAGGGCGCCACGCGTTCCATCCGGTAATTTTTGCTCATTTTTCAGCCCAGACCGAAAGTAAACTAAATTACAGCTAAGCTAAACTAAATAATAATTAAATACAAGCTAGTTTCGTTTAGTTTAGTTTAATTTTATGCTGAAACCTTAGTAGAAATTCCCACATAAAACTCATAGCGCCTTCTATAAACTTTGGCGGAACTAACAGGAATGAATCGAAGACGTTTCAGAAGGGATCTCAGCCACAAATTCTCCTCCCCATCCCTACAAATTCTTGATACTATATAACTCGGTAGCAACACAGTTCTTAAAGATGAGTGAAATATGCACTAACCTTTACGCTTAGTCTCATTTAAAATTATAAACAAAAGACGACAATAAATAATTACAAACACATCATTTCTCTAATTTGCCCGACTTAATTGCGATCGCTGACAGAGCTTGCTCCCCTCCCGCCCCCCAGTGTACGAAGACAACCAA
>JAHWFP010128286.1:0-53166 GCA_023313725.1 Lithobius niger | reverse complement strand
CCTAGCGTCCAGTCCTGGCATTTTCCAGAGGGTAATGACTCAAGTCACCAGTAAAATCCCCAAATGTCTCCCGTTTTACGATGACATCCTGGTGAGCGAGAAGAGGGGGGAGCATGACGAATCGTTAAATAAACTGTTAAATGCTTTACAAGATGCAGGAGCCAAACTTAAGATCAAAAAGTGCAAACTGTCGCGGCCTGAATTAAAATACTTAGGCCACATGATAAATGCAGAAGGCCTGCATACACTCCCTGAGGTTATCGAAGCAGTCACAAACGCTCCAAACCCAACATGTATTCAAGAGCTACAGAGCTTTCTGGGTTTTGTAAACCATTACTCAAAATATCTACCAAATCTTGCTCATATTCTGTCACCAGTAACACGTTTGTTAAGCCCAAGTGTGAAGTGGATTTGGGGGGCAGAATGCGACCGAGCCGTGAGTAAAGTAAAAGAATTATTTCCTAAATCAAAAGTTCTGGTTCTTTACGATCCGAAATTAAAGCTCAAACTCGTTTGTGACGGCTCACCCTACGGAGTCGGCGTGTGCCTTATGCATGTCATGAAAAACGGTGAATCACGGCCGATAGCTTTCGCTTCACGTAAGCTCACTCAAGCGGAAAGGGGCTACTCGCATTTTGATTGGGAAGCTCTCAGCGTGGCTTGGGGAGTGAAACGGTTTCATGAATACGTTTATGGTCAGCGATTCATACTGCAGTCTGATCAGAAGGCTTTAGTCTGGATTTTTGGCCCAAAAAAAGGAATACCGCAGATGGCAGCCGCCAGGGTTCAGCGTTGGGCAGTGATGCTTAATGCTTACGATTACGAATTCGAACACATTCCCGGTAAACTTAACTTGATGGCAGACGCGTTATCGCGCCTTCCCCTCCTAAATACCGAGGAATTTGATAAAGCAGAAGAGCAGTACAATATTCTTGCTTTAGAAACTATTTCTAATCTTCCAGTTTTAAACGAGACACCCGTTCTTGAAAGTAAACATGATAAAATCCTTTCAAAAGTTTAATGTTATGTGAACCATGGCTGGCCTGACAAATGCGAAATTCCTGATCTATTACCGTACTTCACATGTCGTGCTGAAATCTCGGTCGAAAACGAAACCTTATTTTGGGGGTATAGAGTCCTGATGCCGACGGCCTTGCGGAGAGAAATCTTGACAGATCTACACAGTGCTCACTTAGGCATAGTTAAATTGAAAAGTTTAGCTAGAAAAAAGTCTGGTGGCCTAAGATTGACTCTGACATTGAAAATAAAGTCAAATCATGCCAAAATTGTCAAGAGTATAAAGATACTCAAACATCTGGTCCTAAGCATACGTGGGAATATCCACTAAAACCAAATAATCGCCTACACGCTGATTTTCTCGGGCCGATGGATAATTACATGATTTTCATTCTAGTAGATGCACATTCAAAAATTCCTATTGTTCCTAAAATGAAGTCAAAAACGTCAGCGCGTGTCATTGACGTTTTAAACAATCATATAGCTTTATATGGTTTAATGGACAGCTAGTTATGGACAATGCTGCCTAATTTTTGTCCTCAGAATTCCAAAATTGGTTAAAATCCAATGGAATTAGGCACATGACCGGGCCAAGTTGTGCGCCTTGGACCAACGGTTTGGCTGAGGTATACGTCCGTAATTTCAAGAGAGTCTACAAGGACGCGTGGCAACAGGGGTCTACTATTCAAGAGAGTATAAATTCTTACTTGTTATCAGCACGAATCACTATCTCCACTACCACGCAAGCAACACCCGGAAAATTATATTTTAACCGAGAATTAAAGTCTCGGCTGGATTTATTGTTCCCTGATCCTATTGCAGCCGTTCGCAGTAAACAATTAAAACAAGTCAGAGCACCCACCATCGTGAGTTGAAAACGTATCATATAGGTGAAAAGGTTTGATATCGTGACTTTTCAACGACAAATGATAGGCTATGGTTAGTTGGTATTGTTAACCAAATATGTAGTAGTCAATCCTATACTATCGTTGATACTAACGGTAATACGATTCGCAAACATCGCGAACAGCTAAGGTTACATACTGCCGAAAAAGAATATCCAGAACAGCCGCCAAACGCACTTGTTTCGACGGCGAAAAGCAGTAATTCCTCCATGCATAATAATAAGGAACATCACTCAATTTTCAAACGCATGTCTTTTGGCGGCAAGCAACGTGAAAAGCCAAGTTCCGCTGACGTAGTTCCTGAGCGTCGATCTCTCGGCCAATCCAGAAAGTCAATTTCTGTAACTGAGGGCTCAAATCCACCAATCCAACAGCTTGAAAAATCACCTGAGAATTTGTCACGCAAGTCACCAGGTGGCAGGAAATCTCCAGCGAAATCACCCCACACACACGAAGTGGATGAGTCTGCTAATGTAAATAACCAATCACCTTTGGCTACTACCAGCGCCCCTCTTGAAGGAATTTCTAAGTCAGAAAGGTCACAATCTCCATCGATTATTACGCCACCATCTGCTAAGCAATCACCACTGAAGCCAGGTCATGCTAACAAAAAAGCGAAACCGAACCCCAATAAACTCAAAGTTGTGCTATCACCAACACAGGTTGATATTGCAGCGCAGCTTCAAAATGCTCATCGTACAAAGAGACTGCGTAGAGCTCCAGAAAAGCTCAATTTGTAGTTTTTTTGCAAAATTACCAGTTGGCTACAACTTCTTCGTTTTTTTTTTGTTGTAATCCGTTGACTGTGAATTACTTGATAGTTCTTTTTAAACTGTAGCGAGTAACGCTAAAATGTTTTGTCCCCTAGTTATTCGTGCAGAGAATCGGCTCTGTTTATTTTTAAAATGTCCACCTTTAAAATTAGGTAAAAATGTAAGTGTATATTGTTGTTCGTGTGAAAAATTGATTTCACGATTTTATCTTCTTTGTATCTTTTTTTGTATTTTCATGTACATAAATTCTTCACTCATCGGAACAAAAAATTGTCGGAGCCACAATTTCCACTCCGGTGAAGCCTAACCAACAGTAACTTTGGCACCGAATCCTTGGATGCCAGATGTTCCTTCACAGCAACGCTGTAGCGTTTCAGCTGCAGAAATGGTTGCTGCAAAAAGAAAATTAACCAAAAAGGCTACGATAATTAAAACAACAACACTGAACATTTTAATTGAATTTATTGTAAATTGCACCAAAAATCAAAACAGAAATTTAAAACTGGCAAGTTTTCAGCCAGTTTAATAATGTTTAATTTTTTGCTTAACCATGTACATCTTCAGTTCTTCATTTAGTAAAAACAGATTTCAAAAATAGTGTTTAGTTTTTCCTCGAAAGCGAAAAATTATGTATCTTTCTTTAAAAATAGGTAGTGCACTAAAAAAATACATCTTGCCTTCGTAATCTAATTTGATTTCCAGCTAGGCTTAGATTATTATTTTTTTTTTTTTTTCGCTCGCTGCATTGTGGAGTTGTCACTTGTGTGCTCCACAATGGCAGCCATCAATTTCATGTCAATATGTTAACCCTACCAAGATACCCCTTTAACTATTAATAGGCTATTCCATAATTGTATATAGTATTAAGTTGCATCACATGACTTCCTGTTACACTTGTATTTGAAGAGAAGTAAACAGGAAGTTCGCTGTCTTATCAGCTGTAGCCTACACTCTGGTAGTCCATGTGTTTACTACCATTGGTGCCCACGCTGGGCTTAGGTGTGTCCCCGCCCAGGATATCACAATGCGTATCCAAGAAACACTGAATTTTTAAATTAGAAACAAGCTGTACCGTAATCATATGCAACGAAGTGTTGTAGCACAAGTACCACTGTACCGGAAGTTCCGTACCCTCGTGCCGAAAAGCTCTTAAAAATAGCCGCTTACGTTTTGTTGGCCGACTGCGACAGAGTCACCTCGCAAGGGGTTCGGGACTCGCATTATGAGGCGTTTTCAAAACGTATTCGACGTTGTATTTTACGTTTTGTGTCGAAAGCAAAATGGACGTGATGAAAGCGATAAAGTCAGACTAGGGCCCCTGGTCCTGCATCATCATGATCATTGTTAAGCCTGGCAATTTAGCTCCTACTGCCCGCAAACAGAAGGCAACTTACCTGCAATAAGCATCAATTTTAAAGCTGTTTTGAAAGAAACTTTAAAAAATAAAAACGTGAGTTTAAATGGTGCCTTAGTATTAAAAGTAAGCTTAACGCCATGGCAGAAAGAAGTAATTATCGTAGAAATGATACTGTGCTACGAAATTTCATTTTTTATAGCACAGATGTAATTAATTCCTACTGTTTTTTGTCATGGTGTAAGCATACTAACACAATATTTAAACGTACATTTTTATTTTACGCTTTTTCTCAAAACTGCTTTAAATTTGAAGCCTACTCGCAAATGAATTGCGTTCTGTTCTGTCCTGTTGCGTTAATCGCAACAGGAGCTAACGCGCCACACCACTACGCGCAAGGCCATAGTTGTACTGTCTGCCGGTAGATGGCGTTGCTCACCTTGGGCGGAGACCTGCGCAGATTGATGAGCACACTAATTTTATATATGAGGATTGCACGATGAAACTTCATATATATGGACAAAATTGCATATATGGAAAACATTTTATATATGGAAAAATTTTTATATATAGAAAGTATTTATGTATGGAAAATAATTTATATATGGATAAATATTTATATATGGAAAAAAATTTATATATGGATAAATATTTATATATGGAACATATTTTATATATGGAAAATACTTAACACATGGAACATAATTTTATATATGTTAAAATATTTATATATTTAACAAAATATTATATATATGCGCAAAATATTTTATGTATTCGCCATATTATATATATTTTAGGTAACTTAATTATGTCCCAAACGGCACCTCATAGATGTGGGCCATCCCCGCGAGTAAAATAAAACAGCACGTTAATAATAAGGCGTTAGATTAGATTTAGATTTAGATTCATTGAGCAAATAGTGGTTGTGTTAAGAGGCGTTTAACTGCAAGCCAAACAATCATCAGTACGATAGTTTTTAACAATAGTCAGAAGATTCAAAAGGTTCACAATACTGCTTTGGTATAAGACTTGACACCGCCACCAACGAAAATGTTGAGCCACACACCTCTATCACATACTGCAACAGCGATCTCTATTATATACGTAATCTAAAAGAAATAACCATCACAATTTAGGTTAAAAATGTGTTAGCTTTTAGACCTAGTTTTAGGTTTTAGGCCTAATTTTTAGCGTTTTCATGCGATGCAATGCGGTTTTTGGTTTCGAGCTTCATGTTACCGTGACAACCAGCATAAACGGAGAGAGGCAGGCATATTATTGTTTCGTGTTTCGTACTTTCGTGTTTCGTCTGCTCTCAATTATACTTTTATAATACCGCTTGACCTTGATACGACGATTTCAGGTTTCATATTTGGAATTCCATCTCGAAGCGCAGACGCCACTTTCGTTGCCATGTTGAATTGAATAATCTCCAAGCATTCTCTTTTCAAATGAAACTTACGTGTGTCGTTAATGGAATCCTTTTGATTTTTATGGTTGCGTTTGTTACTGTAGTAGTTAAATGCAACGATCACTATTTCATTGAGTTACGTTGAAAAAAATTGTTAGCTAGAAACAAGCAACCAAAATTTAATTTGCCGTGTTTTTTAAAGTTCACTTGACTACCATTAGCAGGATGTATGCTTCGTCAGAATTCCTTAACTCTTCAGGATTCCAAATTTACAATCGTGAGTGTTAGAGATAAATTCGAAAATAAAAAAATTTCCACCGTAATAATTGTTCGATTTACAGCAAATTTTGGCTCAGCTATACTAATTAGGGTATGAAACGTTGTATCAAATTTCATTCCAATCCGATCTTTCGTTTGGGCTCCACCCAGACTAAAAATGTGCAACAAACGGACGGACCAACATTTTGCAATTTGGTGTCCGTTATAGGCTACGCTTCCCTCGCTCGCTCCGCCAATTATTATTATTATTATTATCCATGCAGGCGACCCCCGTAAGGAAAACGGATGAGTAGTGTAGAAAGGAAGAGGGCCAGAGAGGTCTTCACGTGAGAAGAGCTGGGTGGTCGCATACCAGGCGACCGGATTTATTGTCACGAGGCGGAGAATGGCGACCGTGTAGGGGTGGTACGGTTCGTAGTAGGATTCGGACCATACGCTAGGAAGGTGGAGGAAGCATGGACGGTGACCGTATTCTGGGCAAGGCAAATGAAAAAAAGTTAGTCATGCAAACATGACAAAATTCTCATTGTCTTGTTGAGACTGTGGAAGGTTCTTGATCTCGGAAGGACAGGCTTGACGACCGAGGAACATGTCCACAGGATGACGAGGCAGTAAGACCGAGGAGAAGATTTAAAGTGGTCACATCAGGCGGCCATAGATTCTTCATAAAAGACCAGGATACTTGAACTGATGTAATAAGGCACAAACAGCTCTTGAACAGGTAGCATGACAAATGCGATCGTTCGGGAGCAGCGGAGTGATGACCAAAGAGTTGGTAATGAAGAGACAATTGACTGAAAGAGGCCTGGTGGTTTCACCCACCGGTCGTATTGTAATATCGTGAATAAACAGGATTGAAGGGTTCTAAGGTTTGAAATCTACAACGGCTGGGTGAAGATGTTGCAGTCGATCAGGGACCGCAAGACACACAAGAGGTCACTCAAGAGATAAGGTAGAAGAACCGTTCAATCGTGGAGAGGTCAATATGAAGAAGGTAGACAATACCGAGGCAAATGTTGAGCTGATAGAATAAGACAAATTTCAAAGAGGCATCAGGAAAATTGTGAGGAGCCAGCAGAAGAGGTTGCAGCCGGCCGAAGATCGCAAAGCGCACAAGAAGTCGTCACTCTAGAGATAATGTAAAGATACCACGCGACCGTGGAGGCGGCAGTATGTAGATGGTAGGTAACACCGAAGCATACCCGAGCCAACAGAAGATAAGTTTCATGGACTGTAACTACAGTGGTGTACAGGAGACCACAAAGAGTTGGTAGTCTGTGGTGCCGGGGGACCAGTAGGGTACTGTCACCAACCCACGTAGATTCGTAACAGAGCGGAGGCTCGCCAAAGATGTAGAGCTTCGATAGACGAGGGGCTCCTGTCCTGCAAGACGAGCCTTGGAGACAATGGACAGGGGACAAGGTGCTAGGAGACAAGGTTTCAGGCGTCGTGGTAAATTTGGTCTTGAGGAACCACCGGTCGAAGCGACCGCGGTTGTGTTCTGGATGATCGTACAGATGGTGAAGATAGTAAGAATAATGAGCGTGGTGCTCCTCTGCAATAAGGACAAACCTTGTCAATTCGTGGGACGGAGGATAGGTGAGGCAGCACTCGGTTGTCCGGTCGCCATCGTCCAGTCGCCTGTGCTGTAGTTCATGGGTGTACGAGCATCCGAATGTAGAAACGCAGTAGAAACAAGCCCCTTGTCCTCCCGTGAGACAGGGGACGGGGGGGGGGGAGCAGACGGTTGGCCAGTTATTGCAAGACTGAAATGACGGTAGTTGCATGCTGGTATTTTTATTTTCGCAGCAGCAGGAAGCGGCTTGGTCGTACGGACGCTTGTGATGAGGTACATGGACGTTGATGCACATTCGTCATGTCAAGTGAATGTTCGGTTGCTCGGATGCTTGTGTTGTGACATACGGACAGAGGCGTACATTCGTGGCAGCTGGTGCATACTCAGTCGCTCGGACACTTGTGCTGTGGCACACGAACGTGATGCACATTTATAGCAGCTGGCAGATGCCCGGTCGTTTGGTTGCTCTGCACGGTCGCCCGTGTTGCAGTACATCAGCGCAGGGGTACCTGGGCGCAGAGATGCAGCATAACCGAAAATTCGGATCAAGAGAGACTGGGTCAGTAGTCCAAGTGAAGGCCCTCTTCGGGGCCCGGCCGCTCGTGTTGCAGTGCACGATCGCAGGAGTAACAGGGCGCAGGGAAGCAGCAGAACCGAAAATTCGGGTCCAGGGGGACAGGGCCAAGAACCCAAATGAAGGCCCTATTCGGGGCCCAACTGACTGGCGCCTAAACGGTCCGTCCAATTGTAGAGATATTTCTTCATGGGAGAGCTTGTAGAGGGCAACCACAAGCGGTGGCGCTCTAGGAAGAAATACGAAGCCAGCTCGATTCGGGCGCTTTAATAAAGGCACGCGCACATGCGCGGAAGGAAGCTACGAGCACGGCAGGGAAGCCAACATTTCATTGCTAGGGATTGAGCCTTCAAAAGGAAGGAACTGCTACATAAGAGAAAATCAAGTAATTGATGTTTTCGACGGAAGTAAAAACATGATTCAGTCACAACTACGTTTTTACGAAATTTGCCTTCCTGAAGAACGAATATGAAAAACTAATGAAATATGCTTGACAAAATGTTGCAAATATGCGTACTGGAAGCCAGAAACAGGCACTAAAATAACGTAAAGTGCTTCACCCCCTCCTCTCCCAGAAGCCCTAATTGGGTTTGCCGGATCCTTTCAAAAGTACTGTTTTTGTTGCGCACTAATACTTATTTGAGTCATTAGCATCAATGCCTCGAAGGATATGCCAATGATGGCAAAAATGCACTCCGAGGTGTATCCGAGGAGCACATTGTTGCCAACCGAGTCGAGTTGTACTATGTCTAAAGGAGCGTACTGCCCCTGACCATGGTTTCTCGGAAATAAATTGAACTAGATGTACCCCCGGCGTAACATGCGTAACATACGCCGGTCAAGCCGGTTCCCGCGTACCTAAGTGAAATACTTTACTGGGTAGCACGAAATGAAAATAACTTCGAGGCCCCCAGTCTGTCTCCTCCCCGCCTCCCCCTCTCCACACATTATCCCGGTGCATGGTCCGATTTCCCCCCATGCGCCTACTCACTGGTAGCCCTTTTCCCTCTCCACTGTGCCTTCCCCCCCCCCCGAATTCCTCCATTGTGTGGTGTGAATATCCCCACCCCCATCGCCGCTACCCCTCCCTTTGAACCCCTGTTGTTTGGTTTTCGTAGGGAAGTAAATCTCTTTTTGCAATGGAGGACGCTGCTGTTATGTTACTGAATGGACTGTTTGTCCGGTCTGACACTAAGTACGATAAACCCAGCAATAATCGTGCAGGCATATCCTTCGAGAAACTGTTGCCAGCGACGCAAGGTTGAGACTGAGTGTATGCCTTTTTTCGCTATAACGACATTACGTTTGTAACTTACTTTCGGCTGGAACTGTACAAATAAATTGTCGAATTTGATTGCACCACCTTTCGTGAAAAGTGCACCTCAATTAGCGGTTATGACCGAGCCTGTTGTCGTACTAATCAAAATTGTTGACCTCTCAGTAGACCATTCAAATGTTACTGAAACAAGCCCCCAAATGGTTTTACTAAAAATAAGCGATTTTGAATTTAAATGGGACTTTTTTTACACAATGTTTTTCGATACACTTTGATAATTACTTAAGAAATAAAATTTCTGGGAATAAACAAAATTAAATATTGATGAAGTTGTTAAAAAATCTTTTCCAAGATGTAGGCTAACTCATGTACAATTGGATATAAATTTAATGTAAATTTTTCTCACGGGATCCAAAAATTAGAAAAGAAAAAAAAATTGATAAAATTAAAAGTAATATTAACGAACGACTGGATCAATTAAAACAACTCAGTGGTCTTGTTGAGTCCGACTATTGAGGAAGTAAGTAATATCATATCAAAAACCAAAACTGGTAAAAGGGGCCGCCAAGTTCCGAATGGTTTGGCCCTTCAAAGGACTGATATCAATACATCAAAACATTCGCCAAGTTAATCGCACCGACTAATAATAGTTCTAAGGTTAAATGAAAACTAGAACATTGCTACTTTCGGTAGCAATGTTCAAGTTTTCATTTAACTTCCAAAGTATTATTCGGTGCGATTAAGTTGGCGAATGTTTTGGTGTGTTGATATCACTCCTTTGAAGGGCCGAACCATTCGGAACTGGGCGGCCCCTTTTACCAGTTTTTTACTAGTAGTAACACATTTTCAACGTTATTGAGGGTCAGATTTCGCATTGAAAGCAACTTAGCTGGCATTCCTACAGGAGTTAATTTTTGTCAGGTGGGTCATTGCTCTCGATTTCAACACGATTTAAGCTTTTGTACCGCATTATTATTTTTCCTCAAGTACCTGAAATGTGCCCAACTATGCTTCAAGATATAAGACAATGACGCTATGGCATCGCGCTACAATGGTTTACTACCTCGACAATTGAATTGGTTGGATGTTTGTTGTGATGTTTGTTGCCTAACTTGGCGCGACACACTAACGTGTGTCTAGATCTTAAAAATTTCATAATTACTATGGCTGAACGGTACGATGGATTTACACTTAATCATTTTAAAGAAACAAATTGTAACTCTTCTATAATGTTAACAAAGCTTATAAATGTAATTATTGAAACAGATATTTGGCCAGAGGATTTGAAAATTCAGATTTTAAGACGTGTTTTTAAAAGTAGTGAAAAAATGGATACGCTAAACTATCGTCCAATCTCAATACTTCCTGCTATTGATAAGGTTATTGAAAGTTTTTTGAGCTGAGAATTAATAACGTTTGGGTAAATACAATAATGCTACTTCTAAAAGTCAGTATGGTTTAGAAAAGGACTAGTACAAAGGGTGTATTTAGTAATAGATATCCGTGAAGTAGACCCAGTTATCCCGAAATAATTGAACGTCTGCGATAAACGGAACAGTCCAAAGATCGAGAGGTGGAGAAATCACACGAGCGCGCCAGCCCGAGTTCGATTTTGCTACCCCTAGGTCTTTGGACTGTTCCGTTTCGAGTAGACAATTAATTATTTCGGGATAACCCGGTCTACTTCACGGATATGTGTTTTAATGCTAAGGTGTGACGTCGAGCCAACATATCTAGTTATTTGAGATTAAAAAACAATTTATTTGAAAATTTTATTTGTGAATCATGACGTAAATTCCTGAACTCAAACTTTCGGTTTAAACTTCCTGTCTGCGAAAGTCTCACGTACGAGAGAACGTCCCTATATTCAGGCCCAGTCACCGACGTTTGTGTTTAAGGTAAAACCGTATTTTTTCTACTTTATTAGTTTAAATAAGATATAGCGTATAAAATGCGCTATTCGCTTGAGTCTCGTAGGTTTTTAGGTGTGTTTAGAAGGTGTCAGTAGGCTAGTTTTCGTACTGTCGGAACGAAAGGTTGTCGGGTTCGGCTTGGACTATTCATTCGTGGATGGAGGTGGGGAGGGGGCTAGCATCGTACGCGAGGTTTTTTTTTTCGTGTTAGTGCGGAAAATGTCGCCAGGTTACAAATGTGCTCTTCGCTTGAGTATCGTATGTTTTTAGGTGTATTTAGGTGTGTTTACAAGTGTAGGTAGCCTAGTTTTAGTACTGTCGGAGCGAAAGGTCATTCCTCCATGGGTGGGGTCCTAGCATAGTAGCCTACGCGAGGTTTTTGTTTTCGTGTTAGTACGATAAATGTCGTAGGTTGCAAATGTACTTACTTATGTTGGTTGCAATGGGGTGTACTGGTTGAATTTGTGTTGTGTACGGTAATTTCGCAAAGTATGTCACATGGTAGAGCAGTGGTTATGTGGAGCGCGGAAAACGTGTTAGATTATCAAAAAAAGTGTGGGTTATCAAAAAAGTGTGGGTTATCAAAATTAACCCATGGTCACGTGTGTGGGTTTTCAGATTAACCGTACATAACGGCTACACTTTTAGCATTGGGATGTGTTGGCGTGACGTCACCACCGTGCATTAAATGATATTAATAACTAGCTGTGTTTAATGCACCGTTTAAAACATTTGGACGATTTGCTTTCTCATGTGTTTGTTGCGAAAGGAGTGTCTCCTGTCTGTCTTTTTGCACCCACTGGATAGGAAACGCTGATTTTCGTTTGCTTCGCTCACTCAATCAGTGCCTCTTCTTGATCCTGACTCCATGCACTTACAAAACATATGAATCTTTTCACCGGAAATAAAGGGAATACGCCTTTGTACACCGGAAATGAATAAATACCACTTTGAACAGCAAAATGTAAATCGTTAGCTCGCCGGTTTTGTCAATTTTGTTCAATTTTTACCCGAGTTTGACTAATCCTTTAATGTTAATCACGTACAGCGACAGAACCTTTAGCCAGCTGTTTAAAATTAAGTTGTATATACGTGAAGCATTTTTTTATCCGTTAAGAGTTACGTTTTCAGTTTGCGCACACTGGCTACCAAACGCTGATGACCCCTGATCCAGACTCTATTCACTTTCATATGAATATTTCTATCGTAAATAAATAAATACGCCTTTGCCGGTATACTTTGCCGGTAGGCCAAGTCGTAACCTTTAGCCTACCGGCTTTGTCATTTTTTTTTCAATATTTAAGCGAGTTTCACTAATACTTGTATTTTAATTGTCCACAACGACAACCCGGGAGCAGCCGGCGTCTTTCACAGTGCAGAAAATACGTCAGAGGAAAGGAAGGGAGGAAAGGAGAAGAGCGAAGGTTCCAACATGAAATAAGTAGGGAGGAGCTTTCGTGGGAACCTTATGTATTTATTTCAATATAGAAACAAAAATCCCCACCCCCCCAAAAAAAAAAAAAAAGAAAAAGAAAAGGTGGCTTGGTTACATGAGTTTAACACACTTCTCTTAACTGTTGTTGGTGGCTTCAGTTACTTCACTATTGGTGGCTGGGGTTACCAATTCTTCAGTATTGGTGGCTGGGATTATCACTTCTTCACTGTTGGTGGCTACTGTTACCAATTCTTCGTAGGCGTGGAACGCAGCATTGTTACTGTTATTATTAGACGGGTGTCCGTCTGGGTCGGGTGGCCGTTTTACAACACTACAACTCGTGTTTATTAATATAGATGTTGTTTGTTTATGGGTGTGACGGATTTTGTTATTTTCCAATAACAGTGCAACTTATATTTAGTATGCAGGAGTTCTGTGAGCAACGTGTATGCCGTGACAGCAGGTCATTTGGTGGTTTTTTTACGTTTTTGGGTGCCAGGTTTTTTTGAAGCTTTACGCTTGGTTATTTTCGGCAATGATTCTTGTTTAGGCATGAGTGCCTGTGGTAAGTGAGTTTATGATTGTTGGTTTTTAATTTTTATTTTCTAGTCGAATATTTTCCTTTAATGCAAACTAAAAAATAACTAATTACTCGCCAAAAAGGAGCCAAGTATTAATTCAACACATTTCAGATAAATAATACTCATGTTGTTTGTTTGTAGGCTGTTTGTTTATGGGTATGGCAAGTTTTCTTTAGCAATAACAATGCAACTTACTAGTTAGTATGGAGGGGTTATGCTATGCCGATATGTGGCATTACACTACGCCATTTCAGGTAAACCGATCAGCGCTTAACATGCCCTGCAAATACACAAGATACGCAACCGACACAATGCTTTTAACAATACCGAAGAACAATACATTTAGGGTTACGAACAATACTTTAACAATCCATACTTCCCCAACGCACCAGTACGCACCAATCAGCAACAATACGTGACGTCATCGATTATTGACAGATTTTTTTCGTGTTAGTTTTCAGGAACGTGCGGCAACAATGAATTGGGAACGATAAATCTCCTCGAGTGGTCAGCAGCGAGAATGGCAACAGTCAAGCAAAGCATTATTTCAAAACAATAACCTATCCATTTTTTAAGCGAGACTCAAGAACGGAGTTAGTGGCTTGGTGTTATGGCGTTAAGTCTTAGGAAATATTAAACAAGACACATGAATAAATTAGGAGAAGCGAAACAGCACATAAGATCTGAACACAAATGCAAAAGCGTATAGAGAAGGACGGACGATTTAGTCCAGTGCCATTTCAAAAAAAAACTTGTGTGGAGGTATATACGACAGTTTTCAATCGATTATATCATGGACTTATATACTATCACACTACGTGCTTCCAGCTCCTTGATTATATCTTGGCATCCTTGAGCATTTAAAACAAATCCAAGATGGCGGCTGTAAATGTAGCTTATTTTCATGTTTTTTGACTATACAGCCGAATATACGAATTATTTGAAAGGAAGATGTGTTAGGAAGTTGTAGAAAATTGTATTTGGTACCTTTTGTGTCCAATGTTTGAACGTCGTAAAACTATAAATAATGGAGCTTTGACCCCGGAAAATTAGTCAAAATTCCAAGATGGAGGCCGAACTTATATTTTCGAATTCAAATCGCTATTGTGAGCTCTCTAATGCCGCGAACTGGACATGCTTAGGCTTTTCTGAAAGGTGGGTATCTGTTATTTCCATCAATGCAAACCGAAATCGTTTAAGTTTGGTAGGGACCGTCCTACGCTCATTTAAAAATGAAGAGCTAATGGCATAACGGTGAAAGTATATGTTAATTTTGTAATTCAAAGTGCTGTTGTGAGCCCTCTAATACCCCGAAATGGGCATCCTTAGGCTGTTCTGAAAGGTGGAGATCCATTCTATCAATCAATCCTAACCTAAATTGTTTAAATTAGATACAAATACAAACATTAGCATTGCAATGGCACTAGCCACTACACCAATTATAGCACACCTTAAAAAGGGTGTACAACAGGCCCTATCTAAGTGAACAATTTCGGTTAGAATTGATCGAAAGAATAGATCCCCACAATTCAGAAAAGCCTAAGCAAGCCTAAGTCCATTTCCAGGCATTAGAGAGCTCACAATAGCACTTTGAATTCGAAAATCAACATGCACTTTCACCACCACGCCATTAGCTCCTCATCTTTAAATGAGCGTAGGACAGTCCCGATCAAACTCAAACAATTTCTATTAGAATTGATGAAAAGAATAGATCTCCACCTTTTAGAAAAGCATAAGCATGCACATTTTGGGGTATTAGAGGGCTCACAACAGCACTTTGAATTACAAAATCAACATACGCTTTCGCTGCTACACCATTAGCTCTTCATTTTTAAATGAGCATAGGACGGTCCCTATCAAACCTAAACTCTTGTCCCTTTGATTGATGGAAAGAATAGATCCCCCGCCTTTCAGAAAATCCGAAGCATGTTCATTTCGGGGTATTAGAGGGCACACAATAGCACTTTGAATTCGAAAATCTAAGTTTTAGGCCACCATGTTGGAATTTATTGGGGTCAAAGCTCTGTTATTTATAGTTTTACGACGTTCAAACATAGGACATAAAAGGTACCAAATACAATGTTCTACAACTTCCTAACATATCTTCTTTTAAAAAAAAGCATAAATTCGGCTGTATAGTCAAAAAACATGAAAGTAAGCTACATTTACGGCCACCATCTTGGATTTTAACAAAATGCTCAAGGATGCCAAGGTAGCATCATCCAGATTTGGATACTGCAAACATTTTACATATAGACTCGATTGAAAACCATTGTATATATCTCCGAACAAGGTTAACCTCATAAATGGCACTTTGGCACTGGACTAATTGTAACGGTTTAAACAGCAACAGTGCTGTATGTGGTATGCCATTAGGCAGTTCACTCCTTAGCAGTCACCTAGCTAAATTGTAGTTAAACAAGTGAAACTAGAAAACCCATGAGAAGTGTCTGTGGGAGAAGATACAAAGAGCAGAGTGAGTTGCGTTTAGGATATTTCATGTTCGTCAAAAATGATAAGCGACATGTGGTTACAGGTTTAAAGCACCACATGTAGCGGGAAAAGAGATGGCTACTAAGTAAAAATTTTTCAAAATATGAGAAACAAGAAAGTGTGGTACTAACAAAACTTAAAAGCGACGTGTGGTTCCTGGTGTTCGGCTTTGGCATTGCTTGTACTGTACAGCTTCCGCAGAACTGGAGTCCCTGTCAGCAGCATAAGCATTGTAGCAAGAAATCTCCTCGAGCGTAGCGAGACGATGCAGAATGAGCGAGCGAAGCGAGTGATTCCGCTAGTCTTAATCATTAAAAACTTGCGGTCGGTTTATATGCTTCTATTATTGTGTTTATTTCGGACTACCAATGTAAAAACCATGCAACCCCAACGGAGTCCCACGTATGACGTCACTTACGAATTCATGCCCAAGATTAAGATGACGTCATATTTTAACAATTCATTGTAACTTCGGAAGTAATTCCCATTGTTTGCAGAATGATGTTATGTGACCAATTATTGTAACAATATGTAACCAACAAATTATTTGTAGTAAGTGTGCATCAACAATTGTAATGTCTCGAGCTCGCTTGGGATTCAACCCGGTGCTCTCAACAATTAGGGGGTGAACCGATTTTGAAGTCATTCCACCTCTGCCCTCCAGCTATCCCAGATCCAAAGGTAATTTTGGCCGTATAATTAGAATTTTCCCCAATCTCCCCAATCCCCGAACTTAAATTCAAACCTGACCAACCCAGTTGCTAGTTCAGCACTGCAACCCCGTAGCTACAGTTTAGCAGTCAAAATATGATCCACCCAAAACCAAAACTGGTAAGAGAAGCCGCCAAGTTTACAAAAAGGGTCGGCCTTTCAAAGTAGTGATACCATTCAACCAGGGAAAGGCCTCCAAGGTTAATCCTATTAGCCAAGTTAATCGCACCTACTAATAGTTCGAAGGTTAAATGAAAACTAGAAGATTGCTACTAGCAGTAGCAATCTTCAAGTTTTCATTTAACGTCCAAAGTATTATTCGGTACGATTAACTTGGCTAATAGGATTAACCTTGGCGGTCTTTCCCTGTTGAATGATATCACTAGTTTGAAAGGCCGACCCTTTTTGTAAACTTGGCGGCTTCTCTTACCAGTTTTGGTTTTGGGTGGATATAACGACTTTCATAGGCCTGTGAATGTACAAAAAATCCCACGGTGTAATTGTCACCCCTACCTTTTTTGTCTGGAGGTATTTTATTGTATGAATGTTCTCATTCATAATTTTCACATTTGCTATTGTCATTCCAAATAAATTAATAACAAGCGTAACAGTATGATAATTGCAAGGACCTAATCAATTCTTATGGAATAAAGGATACCCTGTATCTTATTGAACCAGTAATGAGATATTTATTTGGGTCGTCGGGCATATAATTCATTTTGAATTCGCGTACTGTAAAAAAAAACGGAGGGAAAGAAAACGACCAAACCTTTGCAATAAAAGATACACTGACTATTCGTGAACCACCAATTTCCAACAACAATGAATTCTGACAATTAGGTACTAAAACGTTAAGCGTGTAACAGTTAATCATGTTATAATCTACTGTTGGATGACAATACAAACAATGGTTACAACAATACTTTTGCACTTACGGGCCACTTCAGGATCAAGTGCTTCTAGCTGCAACCCCCATTTTAGAAAAAGGCAGTTCCCCATATGACGCTTTACCTGTCTGCCGAAATTTAGATCTGGCAACTTTCTCTAATGAGCTGTAGACGTGTCTTTATACCCTATGAGAATTAACATGGGAGCCTGCGGACTAGTTACTAGTTACTAGTACTAGTCTAGACACACGCTAGTGTGTCGCCGCCAAGTAACAGTAGATTATCCCATTGTAGACATCCGATTGTTAAAAATTGATTGTTAATGATAAAAAGGCGGCTCACTAGCAGACATGTGTCTATTAACTGTAAGCAACTGAAAGCATATTTTGGCATGTTGAGGATAAATCCCAATGCGACAGAAATGTTTCAAATTGTGGAAAATGTAAGGGGAGGGGTCAGAGATCAAGAAAAACTAAAATTTAAAGGATGAGTGTCCACCAATCATAGAGAAAAAGATGCGTCAATAACGTTGTTTTTATGTTACTGTCTAGCTAGCTAGCTAGCTAATAAGATTTTTCCCATGTTAAATTCCATAAACTTTTTGCTCATGACTAGCGCAAAATTGCGAAGACCTACGTACCTGAATTTTTGCACACGGATGCATGGTGATCTGAGGATGGTCCTTTTGTTGGTTTGGGGGTTGTAGGGGTCAGGACAAATGCGTGGGAGGCCTTTGAAGGTAGTGATATCATTCCACCAAGGAAAGGCCGCCAAGGTTAATCCTATTAGCCAAGTTAATTGCACTGAATAATACTTCGGACGTTAACTGAAAACTTGAAGATTGCTACCGCTAGTAGCAATCTTCTAGTTTTCATTTAACTTTCGAACTATTAGTATGTGCGATTAACTTGGCTAATAGGATTAACCTTGCCGGCCTTTCCTTGGTGGAATGATATCACTACCTTCAAAGGCCGACCGTTTTTGGAAACTTGGCGGGTTTTTCTACCAGTTTTGGTTTTGGGTGGATTACTAGTTACTATAGTCACCAGTAACACAAATCAACGTTATTGAGGACACTTTCTCTCCATGAAGGAGACGTTCCCACATTTTTGTGTTGAGTTTTTCTTTGTTACTGGACCCAAGACACCTGATTCAAACGATTTGCTAAGATTTCTACCGCATGGGGAATTTACACCAGTATGCTGAAATCACGTATAAGTTGGTTTCAGTTAAAAGACAGTCTGCTAGTGAGCCGCCATCTGACAACAATTACACTTTAACAATTACGCTGTAACAATTAAGCTCCAACAACCATAAAATGTCTACTTGGCGGCGACACACTAGCGTGTGTCTAGATATAGCCCGAAACTAACTAATCCAAATTTTCCCAAGTAAGCCTAATGCCGTTGACATTCCATTTTGGGCCCTAGGCCAAGGTTAGTGTCGCCCTTGAACTTCAGGCGAGCCTGACCATACAATCGCTCATATTTAACAATTAATCATCACCAAATCTGAACCACAACTACTAGCCTTGTTTCATCAGTTTAGGTTAATCCACCCAAAACCAAAACTGGTATAAGAGAAGCCGCCAAGTTTCAAAAAAGGGTCGTCCTTTCAAAGTAATGATAACATTCAATCAAACAAAGGCCGCCAAGTTAATCGCACCTACTAATAGTTCGAATGTTAAATGAAAACTAGAATATTGCTACTGGCGCTAGAAATTTTCAAGTTTGCATTTAACGTCCAAAGTATTATTAGGTGCGATTAACTTGGCTAACAGGATTAACCTTGGCAGCCTTTCTCTGGTTGAATGATATCACTACTTTGAAAGGCCGACCCTTTTTTGAAACTTGGCAGCTTCTCTTATACCAGTTTTGGTTTTGGGTGGATATCACAGCTTTAATAGGAATGTGAATAAACGAAGGATCAGACGGTTTAATCGTCCCCTCTACCTTTTCTGTCTGGAGGAATTTTATGTCTATAAATTTGCTCATTCATAATTTTCACGTTTGCCGTGGTCCAATTAGCCGTTACGCCAGTGAAATTGACACGGTCAGAACTTGCTTAGACTTGTAAATGTACAGAGAATTTCACGGTCTAATCATCACCTTAGAGAGATAGGTAGCCAACTGGCGTAAGACAATAGAAAGGGGCGTGGCTAATTCCCCCCCCCTCTTCCCCCCTATTGTGCAACCGTTAATCCGGTGGGTAGTTGGGTCAAATTTCTCGGAATTGAGAAGGAGGATGTTGAACTGCACTTCTGTGACGTTACGAAGGTGGGTGCCATCTTGGATTCTTGGGCGCCATTTTTTCTTACCTTTCTTTCCTCCTATTGGTCCGCCATTTTTTATTTTCTTTCGTTACTTCTTTTCTTTTTCTGGTTTATTAAACTGGGATGTGTAAAGTTTGTTTAAGTGTGCATGGCAAAGGCGTTAAAAGCATATTTTTTTATACCAAAAAAATAAAAAATTTAAATTTGTAGTTAACAACTACAAACTGCGACGGGGTTTTGAAGTAGCAAAGGCTTTAGCCTACGAAATCGGTTGTTGTGTTCATGACGACTGCTGTACATGAAAAACATTTATTTTGTTGCTATGGCAAACCCAGTATAGTCAACTTTGTTTTAATTCGAGGTTAGCAACGCCATTTTTCTTTATTGTATTAGTCAGCTCTAGTAGGTGGTGTTGCTAAGGACTGCAGGGGAATTTTCCCCTACTTTTTAAAATATTTTTTTCTTGATTGTTAATATATATTTTTAAAACATTCTAACTCAAAACCGAAGCTTCAGGGTACCCCCCCTTGGACTGCTGGCAACCCCGCTCTGGAGGCCCAATACAGGGATGACTTCTACCAAGTTGAAAGAATTCGACTGGACCCCGACAACATTAAGCCAAACCCAGGACTGCGGAGTCTTGCAAAGCTCTGTTTAAACAGGTAATTAAAATTGACTGTTTTTATTTTACTAACTGGATTATTTTTGTTACCACAATCTACAATGTTTTTTTTTTTTGCAGTTTCTGGGGGCGGTTTGGCATGCGTGACAACCTGACAACAACCAAATACGTCACAATGATGGCAAGGTGGCAGCAGCTGCTCAACAGTAAAGAGTATGCCATAACCAACGTAGTGCTGGCCAACACGGAGACACTCGTCGTCAGCTATTCAAAGACTGCCGAATTCATCACGCCGAGTAAACATACAAATGTAGTCGTCGCAGCATTTACGACGGCGCTCACAAGGCTGCATTTATACAACTTTCTGGACCTTGTTGGCGAGAATGCTCACTACAGTGACACTGACAGCATCCTGTACAGACACCCTGTAGGGAAGGACCCTTTAAAACCGTACGTAAAAGACTATCTAGGCATGCTGACGGACGAGTTGGCATGTCATGGTCCTGATGTCACCATCACCGAGTTTGTATCTGGAGGACCCAAAAACTACGCCTACCGTTTGAGTGACGGGAAGACTGTGTGTAAAGTTAGAGGAATCACGCTCAACTATTCAGCATCACAGCTCCTAAACTTTGATACTATATGTGACTTCATTGTTAACACCGACCGTGCATCGACTATTTTGTGCCTACATCTACAATCACTAGGGACAAAGCAACTGCAAGCCTGTTCACAAAAGACACAGTGAAATTGTATAAATTTGTGTATGACAAGTATGTGGTTCTGTGCGACGGGTCTACTTGCCCTTTTGGTTACTTCTACAGAATTGATGAATGTTTAGCGGCACTATTATTTGGTGGTGGTGATGGTGATGATGATGATGGAGATGATGATGTTGTAAATAGTGCATAAGTTTTTTTTTAAATGTGTAAATAACTTTTTTAAATCTTGCAAAACAAACTTTTTTAAAATTAGTAACTTTTTTTATGGTTGCACATATTTATTTTGAAACTTTTTTAAAACTTTTCAAACTTTCTTATTTATTTTTTAAAACTTGTATTTTTTTTCTTAATTGGCATAAATAATTTTTCAAACTTAGAAACTTTTTTCAACTTGACTTAAAATTTTTTAAAATTTGTAATAGAATTTATTTTTAAACTTGCAAACATACTTTTTTTTTTGCAAACAAAATTTCCAAACCAAACAGTTTTCAAAATTGTTTTTTTTTAACTTGTGAAAAATTTTTGGTAACTTTCAAGACAAACTTTTTTTAACTTGTGTATTTTTGTTGTACATACTTTTTTAACTTGTGCAAACTTTTCAAAAACTTTTTTTTAATTAGCAACTTAACTTTTTTTCAAATGAATGTAATTTTTTTTAAATCAGTAACTTAACTTTTTTTCAAATGAATGTAATTTTTTTTGCTGGGTATGTTTTCGCTGGGTATGTTTTTTATTGTTGTACATATTTATTTTGTGTAAATTATTTTTTCAAACTTTTTTTAAAACTTAGTTTTTTGTTAAATTGTATCTTAACTTTTTTTAACTTGTGCAAAATTATTTTGAAAACTTTTTCAAACTTTTTTTTAATTTGTAATTTAACTTATCACAACAAACTTTTTAAATTTGTAACTTAACTTTTTTTAAACTTAAGTTTTTTTTTTAATTTGTAACTAGATTTTATTTTCAAACTTGTGCAAAATTTTTTTCAAAACTTTTCACAACAAACTTTTTTTATTTGGTGTAAATTATTTTTGTACATAATTTATTTTTTAACTTAACTTTTTTAAACTTAGTTTTTTTTTTTAAATTTGTAACTAGAATTTATTTTCAAACTTGTAAACAAAACTTGTGTTTTTTGTTGTACATATTTAATTTGTGTAAATTATTTTTTCAAACTTTTTTAAACTTAGTTTTTTTTATTTCTAACTTAACTTTTTTTTAAATTTCAAACTTAAACTTTCACAACAAACTTTTTAAATTTGTAACTTAACTTTTTTTAACTTAGTTTTTTTTAAATTTGTAACTTCTGTGATTTTTTGAAACTTTTTCAAACATTTTTTAAAAATTTGTAACTTAATTTTTTTTTTAAATTTGTAACTTAACTTTTTTTTATTTGGTAACTTGTGTTTTAAAATGTAAATATTTTTTCATTGCAACTGAACTGACTTTGAAAATATGAATGTAAACCTGTTGATAATCAATGCATACCAGGGGCTAGTTATTTAGAATTTTATTTTTTAAACTTGCAAACTTTTTTTAAATTAAAGTATTCCAATTTAATTTTTTAGGCATAGGCCTACTAGTCAAAACTAAAACCCACTGCCTTGATTATTATTTTTTTTTTAAATAAAAAACTTGTTCAACCTGAAAAAAAACCTGCATCTCATTTATAGTATAAGTTAGCTTAGACTAGTTCTATAATTTCATTTGCTTGCTGACAGTCAAAGAGTGAGGATGGATGCTGAATTTCAACCCCGTCTTAAAACGCCAAGTAATATTTTAATTGCTGGTGCCTCACAATGTGGAAAAACATGTCTCTTTTCACAACTATTAATTCATAGAGATGAAATGTTTACTAAAAAGTTCAATCGTATTGTTTGGTGCTACGGTCAATATCAACCAGCGTATACTGAATTGGAAGCAAAAGTACCCGGAATAACATGGATTGAAGGCTTGTCATCAGAAATCTATTCAAGTTTTTCCCCCAGTGATACAAATTTATTAGTTTGGGATGATTTATTGAGCGAAAGTGACGTCACCGTGTCAAAATTGTTTACTAAAGGTTCCCACCATCGAAATCTAACAGTTATTTTCATGGTACAAAACTTATTCTTTAAAAGTAAAGAAAGTACAACAATTAGTTTAAATGCACACTACTTAATTCTCTTTAAAAATCCATGCGAACGGTCATAAATTGCTCATTTGGCACGATAGGTGTATCTGGGTGAGAGTAAATTTCTGATGGAAGCTTATTCCGATGCAACAGCCGAAGCGCACGGGTATATAATGATTGACTTTATGCAAGATACGCCAGAACGACACAGGCTCCGCACAGGAATACTTCCACAAGAGCAGCAATATGTCTATGTCAGAAAATAGTGCTTTGCCAGGCACAAATATGAAAAAGCTGGATTTTGGCATTACTTTAGTCATTCGTAGTGGACCTAGAAAATTTTATTAACTTATCTCATTCTGAAGTAAACACTTATATTACTTACAAATATAACAAGACGGGTCATTTGAAAGCCAGACATCGAACAGATCAACATGGGTCTCTCCGCTCGCTTGCGCAAAACCGCTCCGGTATTAAAAGTGTTGTTGAAAGCATCTCCTAAACGACAAAAAACTATACTGCAAGCGGGAGGTAAAGATATTGTGTACTCGTTGTGTGAATGTTGCCAGAATGTGTTAAAAGGTAATGTTAACCTCACACGCCAACAGAAACGCAAATTAGTTAAATATAAGCATCCAATACGCCAACTGGCAGATCGTCGTTTGAACTTGGCCAGGAAACAACGCATTTTAAATCAGGAGGGAGGATTTATTGGACCGTTATTATCTGTACTAGCCCCAGTACTTGGTGGAATTTTAGGTTTGCGATCATAATGGCACACTTTCAAAAATTAGCATTAGACCCCGTCGATCATATTGATAGTACACTTCCTGCTCAAAAACCTAAGCCTTACGGAATTGCAGTCTCATCCATCAATAACGAACTCACTAGAATACTTAGTGATGAGTCCTTAGATCCTTAAACGAAAATCCGATCTTTATAAACAAACTTTCCAACGTTATCTTGTACATCAGCGTGCTCGGCCTACCAACATCCCTCCCGCTCAACCAACGGCTTCAAGTACGCAGCCGGTGGCACCTGCTCCACTCCCCCCACCCCCTCTTCAGATGAGGAAGATGATTATCTACATGGCACTAATAAAATCGAAAGGAAAATTTACAAAAATAGTTTGCCTGAAGATACACTTGCAGTTAAAGATATTCTTAATAAAATGAAAGAGCATCCAGAAATTATATCATGGTCCCCCCAAGGAGAAATTATGTATTTAAACAAGATTGTACTTGGATCAAACGTTATTGCGCTCGTTAAAGACTTACTTTCGCCGAATATTGCAGAACGCTTCATAAGGATGGCAACACATGGCCCGTGCTATTGGATCATTAGAAAATACTAAGCCTAAACGGAACAAGCAAGTTTTAACTGCCCCTAGACGTCGATCTCCCCCCCACAGTACAATAAAAAAGAGACTGCATTCACAAAGAATAAATCCGTATGCTAAAGTGTATAAAACATTGGAGAAATATTAATTGTATAAATATGAATAAAAAAAGTTCACTGTGATACATTTTTTTGACATTTTTTATTTATTTTATTTATTTAAATATTTTTTTAAAATTTTGCAATAGATAAACAGGATTGCATATTTTTACAATGATTGGGAATACAACGTATGACGTGTGTAGTGTATTCTTGACAACAATTTTATCATTTACATTACGATTCTTGGTATAATAATTATCAACAATATTCTTCATTGTGACGCCGTTTGCTCGTAACTTTAAATAAAACAAACAGTGTGCACCACAGGCGTAACTGCTCTTTGCTTGAATTGGTACGGTATTGTGTATCCATCTCGGTGAATTTCTTCTTAAAAATCGACGAAATAATGTGAATAGTAACTTGGGGGTCGTCCGTAAAATTGGAAAATTCGACACACTTGTCTTTTGCTGGGAAATAAAATGCGACCCAATGGGTTCGAGGTTGAGTACTATCGTCAGTGTTGCACACTATTGCTGCAGGAAATCGATTTAAAGATACGGGCAATAAATCGGACGAATAAACACCGGTGAAAAATTTTTTTGTCGAATTACAGTTCTTCAGGCTAAGTCTGATCTCTGTTGTATCCATTTTATTATGAAGTATGGTCGAACATCACGTGACGGTTTTGGTCAATTTCTAACATGTTGTCAAACTCTGCAAAAATAATGCAGTTTACTGAAACGGGTAAGCCAACTCTGAATTGTAGTTCGACTCTTAAATTTCCCTGCTTGATAAGATTAAGATGATCTGAGCAGCAAAGGTCAGGCGTGAAATCGTACATCCACAACGTGAAGCCTAAGGGGTAAGCCTGCCTAGAAATACCATTGCCTCCTTTTTCCAAACAACCAAACAGCGTAAGGTAACTTTCAATGTATCTGTTTTCTGCAAAATGAGGTTCCTGTGGTTTAAATGGCAGCTGTTCACCGTCAATGTTTATTCCAATGTAGCCTACGTTAAATAGAAAAATCTCCACTTCCACTCTATTAAGTGGATATTTTGATGTGGCCGATTGTAAAGTTTGGCTGTATGCAATTTGCACTGCTGGTGAGCATAAGGCTTTCCTTATGCTGAGTGTAGCTTCTTGAATTTCGACTTTATAATCTGCATCTTGTTCGGGTGACATTAAACAGAATGCATTAGGACTTCTCAAGAATCGGAATCTTAAACTAGTGTTATTGAGCATGTAACGATGTTGGTGAAGCAAATCAATGTGTAAACCTCCTTTCATTTCAAAACTGCGTGAATTTGCTGCAATTCGTTGACGCGTATTCCATCCTGCATTAATTTGGGCGCCAGCAACTGGTGGGATTGCGTTCATTGAGTCGAGTCTGCCTGGTGTATTGTCCGCCCATAATTCTGCAGCTAACCAGCTTTTCTTGGCTTCTTCACTATGATTTAATAATGTTTTGAGGTAAGCTCTGTACGCGTACGTGTTGCTCCCACCACTAATCACCCTATCGGATAAAGTAACATCAATTTGGCTAAACAATGAATGAAAAAATAAATTGCAAGGTGCAACAGCGCTGTCATCATCTAGGGCTGTGCCGTCTGCTTTGGTAATTCTCGCACGTACGTATAACTGTGTATTGCTCAAATCAATAGCCTCACCGGATGCAGGAATTTGAAACTCAATAGGTCCCGTATCACTAATGTTGGCCATAGGAAGGTAAGTCACCCACCCACGACCCCTTTTGTATCTGCGTTTGTGTGGCAGGCACCAGAAAAATGTCCAGTTCACTCTTGCAGCATTCTGCAGATTTGTGATGAAGCAACGCCATCTCAGGAGGTAAAAATGTCGTACTTTGCTCTAGCACGGCTGCACTTAGAATGAGGTCCTCCAGTCGAACGCTTCCTTTTAACTCCTTTTTTCCGGCCGTCACCTACTTGATCTTTAATGTAAGTTGCAGCATCACCCGCTAGTCGACGACCCATATTTTGTAAGTGGCTTTTAGACTTTTGGCGCTGTCTTTGATGTCTGAACCGGCCACCGCATCGAGCGTCACATTGGCTCCAGTTCTAGCAAGAGCTTGGCCTACGTATGAAGCGACACGTTTTATTAAAGGCATTGCAAAACGAAACAGACGCCCGAAAATGTTACCTAAACCGAATCCCCTCTGCACCCGGCTTCCCCTGTAGTACGGTTGATTACTTCCACCAGCTTGTTCCAAATAATATTTAACGTAAATATTAGGGTCGGAGACGTGCGGGACTGCCATGTTTACTCAACTGAAGCTGGGTCTAAAATGAAGCTTACAACACACTTTACCTTGTTGAAATATTATCGGTTCGCTGTGATCTGTGCGAATATCGATCGCTATTGAGGGAATACTATTTCGTGAAATCGGTACATCGGGTAGGGAACCTGTACACTAATAAATTTCCGGGGTTGCCGTATAGGGGGACAACGCGTAACACTTGAGCCTGTGTGTCTCCAATAATTTGAGGCAGAATGATATCAGGCGCTGTACAAGTGTACATACCATTCTTTACATCTGCTGAATAAGTACCGATAACCAGCTCCTTTAAATACTGAATGGAAAATCCCAGCATTTCAGCCAAGTTTTCGTTCAACCACAAGTAGGCCTCACTTTCAGTTTCAACAATAATACTGCCGTTAACGTTTTTTTTTAATTTTTATATTTTGCTGACCAAGTTCCGACAAAGACTTGTGAATAGCTTCAGTAATGTCTTTAACAGTTTCGTAGTAGCCTACTGGCAGTCTTGCTTCCGATGAATGATTGGTCTTTGTTGCATTTTCAGTCACGTGTGAAAAAACTT
Organism: Lithobius niger; assembly: GCA_023313725.1. Lineage (NCBI taxonomy): Eukaryota > Metazoa > Arthropoda > Chilopoda > Lithobiomorpha > Lithobiidae > Lithobius > Lithobius niger. The sequence continues at coordinate 25,974 of JAHWFP010128286.1, read as the reverse complement.
GAGCAGGTTGATCTATCGCTCTATCATAATTTCACGAATTGTTGATTTCAATTGATGCTGCAAAGGGTGTTGTAGGAGGCATTCCCTCTGCTCTGTTACCCTCGTAAAATTCTATCATATTGTTTGATTCGTCGATATTCAACCAGGAATGGGGCATAAACATTTCAGTGAGTGCAACTTCCCACTTACCGGTCAATTCTAAAGTGTAAGGCAGAGGCGTAATATGACATGACATACTGCCTCCATTTTTAACGTTAGAAGGTAAAATTACGTAAAAGCTCTCCATTATGATTTTACTAAGGAAGAAGCATCGACCCAGGAATTGATAGACTTTGAATATCCCTTCCACTTGACGAACACCGGTTTATACCTTTACGTTTTTGTCGTTTCAAAACTTTTTCGATAATATAGGAATGGGGCATAAATCGACTCGCACTTTTTGTCTTTATCGACTCGCACTTTTTGTAATTCTTGCTCGTAAAATGTGGCCAAAATCAGTTCGCCATTAGAATCTTTAACTCTGTATACGGCCGGTCTTCTAGGTATTCTGCTCGCTATTGTAAACACTTCTTCGGTCCAGTTTGGGAGATAACCTTTCTCGAAGACGTGCTTTAGCTTAATGATCTTAACGCTATCACCAATCTGATATTTATAGTCGGGGGTGGGAGCTTTTGTCATGACGTCATTGCCGTACTAGCGCTCGCTCACTGCTGCCTTGTTGTCAGTGTTGACGTCGATTGGTCGCATTCCAATACTCTTGTGATGTGTACGATTGTACGAGCTGACCAATTGTTTTAACACTTTGGTGTAACATAACATGTTTTTGTGCCTAAAACACCGCCACATGCTAGATTTCAGTGTTTTATTATAGCGTTCTACCACGGCCGCTTTTTTCTCACCTTTAGCCGTGTAAAATATCATGTTATTTTTCTTAAAGAAATCACTAAGTGCCTTGGATTCAAATTCTCCGCCCATATCCGTATTTAATTTGGATGGCTTCCGGCCCTCTTTAAAAATGGTTTGAAATGCTTTCAATACCGTACCAGTTTGTTTATGGTGTAAATGCAAATTGTGCGCGAGTAAGATTAGTTTTATCCAGTTGTCCAGATTCATGCCCAGACATGTCCAGAGAATTGCCCAGGGGTGGGGGGGAGGGGGGCAGGGGGGAGGAGATGTTTAAAGGACTGTTACCTAGCGTAATCTTATTTGTGCTGTAATGGCACCCTGTAGAGAAGCTTGTTTTTAATATTAATTTTTTAATATAAATTTTTTAAATTGTCAACTTCCTCTAAAAACTCCATGCCTCGTGATGTCATCTCCTTCAACTCCAATCTTATCTTTAAGACCAACAACTCAACCCTTCTTTCCGACTTTTCTTCGTGGTCCAGTGGGCTAGGGTGTTAGTCACTAAATCATCTGATAAGCCAGCCAACGCTGGTTCGAATCTCGCCACAGCCGAGAAAAAAATGTTTCCACTAATTTAATAAAACAGAAAAAGAAAAGAAGAAACGAAGGAAAATAAAAAGTGGCGGACGAATAGGAGGAAAGAAAGGTAAGAAAAAATGGCGCCCAAAAATCCAAGATGGCGCCCACCTTCATGATGTCACAGGGGTGCAGGTCAACATCCTCTTCTCAACTCCGAGAAATTTACCTCAACTACCCAGTGGATTAACGGGTGCGCAATTGGGGGGAGGGGGGTAAGGGATTAGCGGCGGCGATATCCCTTTGGACGGTGGTTGGCTACCTATCTCTCTCACCTTTACCTGGTCCGGAAGTTTTTTATGTCTATTGAAGTTGTCATTCATAATTTCGACATTTGACAATGCCCAATTTGCAGTTAGTTGAGTCAAAGTGGCACGGTTGTGGTTTATTGTTTGTGTTTGCTTCACAGACTTAAGTTTGTTCAATCGCAATTTTGAGCGTACTAGCTACCAAACGCTGATGTTGGTTTGTTTCGCTCACTTACAAGGTTAATTTGAATCACGGCATGAAGCTGTAATTGTTCACTCAAATAAATCAGGCTAGCGTATCCTGATTGGTGACGAGTGATGTTTATCAATGGCGTATTGCATAAATAATGTGGTTCACGAATAACAACCGGCACAAGTCATAATGTTGATCGTTGCAACTGGAACAAGCTGACGTCATCATACCGTTTTTGGGAGAAGAAACAGTTTCGTCTTTGTCGGCCACCATAGTCTGCTGGTTTTTAAATCTCTATCAAATAATTGTAAGTAGTTTCGTTTGGCTTAGAAATGTAGCATTGCCAATTTTAAATGTTTCAGCCAACTGTTTCGACAATAATTACAACAATAATTTGGCACGTACGAGCCACTTGAGGGCTACGTGCTGCTAGCTGCAACCCCCATTTTAGAAAAAGGCACTTACATATATGACGCTTTACCTGTCTGCCGAAATTTAGATCTGGCAACTTTCCCTAATGAGCTGTAGACGTGTCGTCGTGGGGCAGATAATTCAGTAGGAGTTCGTGTACCGTCCTCTTCAAGTTTTCATTTAACGTCCAACGTATTATACGGTGCGATTAACTTGGCTAATAGGATTAACCTTGGCGGCCTTTCCCTGGTTGAATGATATCACTACTTTGAAAGGCTGACCGTTTTTTGAAAATTGGCGGCTTCTCTTATACCAGTTTGGGTTTTGAGTGGATATCACAAATTTCAGAGGACTGTGAATGAAGAAAAGATCAGACGGTGTAATCGTCATCTGTGCTTCTTTTGTCGGGAGAAATTTTATGTCTATAAATTTTCTCATTCATAATTTTCACCTTTGTCATTGCCCAATTCGCCGTTACGTCAGCGAAATTGACACGGTTTGACGCTCATTTTCGTTCGCTTCGTTCACTCAATCAGCACATCCCTCCTCACTCCTCACATCGCCTTACCTCGGCTAACGTTAATCATTCAATCACTTAGTTACCACGGTATTACGAACACATAATTGTGTCTTTTATCGTCGTGGGGCATATATTTTAGTTTGGATTCGTGTACCGTAACGAACCTTTGAATAAAGGATACTCCATTTTCTAGTGAACCACAAAGGGTTTAACGAGCGTTAACCACTCCTGGTCATCTGCCCGAAGCCCTAAGGCCCTATGAACCACACATTTGCAACAACAATGAATTCTGACAATTAGGTACTGAAACGATAAGCGTGCAACACTTAAGTATGTTATAACGGACTGTTGAATGACAATACGAACAATGGTTACAACAATAATTTTGCACATACAGGCCACTACAGGGCCACATGCTTCTAGCTGCAACCCCCATTTTAGAAAAAGGCACTTCCCCATATGACGCTTTATCTGTCTACCGAAATTTAGATCTGGCAACTTTCCCTAATCAGCTGAAGACGTGTCGTTATACCCTATGAGAATTAACATGGGAGCCTGCGGACTAGTTACTAGTCACCAGTAATACAAATCAACGTTATTGAGGACACTTTTTCTTCATGAAGGACACGTTCCCACCTTTTCGTGTTGACGTTTTCTTCGACTGGACCCAAGACATCTGATTCAAACGATTTGCAAAGATTTCTACCGCATGGGGAATTTACACCAGTATGCTGAAATCAGGTATAAGTTGGTTTCAGTTAAAAGATATAGTCTGCTATGCGGCCACCTATTTTTCACCAACAATCACTTTTTAACAATCGGATGTCTACAATCGGACGATCTACTGTTACTTGGCGGCGACACACTAGCGTGAGTCTAGATTTGGAATTCCCGCAACCCCTTGACAAGCACCACGACACATTTTCATGCAAATCCCTTAACTGTGGGGTTGGCCCTGGGAGAGCTGTCACACGTACTAACAATCCCTACAATTATATATATATATATAAGACAGGAAATTAATCCGTTCGTAGTTTAAGCGTATTTTTAAAGGGATATACCTCCCAGCGGCATTTCTCTCGATCCTCCACATCAAGTATGGCCCCATAGGTCTATTTCCTTACCGTTAGTCTTTCCCTTGCTAAAAATCCTTTTTTAAATGTGACGTCTAAGAGATTTTCTGTTGAATATAATGGAACTTCATTTACTAACGACCCGTCACTAAATCATGCATTGCGCACGTACAATAATCATGAGGTTTCATCTCTGTGTGTACATCTACTAATTTTTTAATAATTACCATGAGATCTAAAATCTAATAGACTAATGCGGTAAAAATTAAAATGAATTTTTGCAATAGCTCGCCGAAGCAAAGTTTTAAGACACTAGCCTAGAAAATTATAAATTGTGATTTTAAAATACGAGAATCATTCTGGTTTGGTGACGACACAATCAATGGGTTCACGCTGGCTGGAATATTAGGCTCAATGCCAATTGAGACAGTAGCTACGTTTTCGTTGCGAGGAACGAAGCTACCGTTTCAGTTGACCTTAGCTGTGGTAAATACGCGGATGTGATCGTCGCGTGGGTGTTGTGAGGCAGGCGGAAGGTTATAAGGCAGGCGGTATGTTGCTTTAAGAAACGAGAAGTGTCCTAAATGCTAAATGTCGCAAATTAACGAATATCTAACCACTCCCCCCCCCGCGCAACCATCACGCAACAATCAGCAACATTACTATAACAATAAGTGACGTCGTCGATTGCTGACAGATTTTTTTCGTGAAAGCTTCGAACATTTCTGGAACGTGCGGCAACAATGTATTGGGGGCAACGGCGGTTACGAGTGGCAGTATCTGAATCGCTTTCATTGAAGAATGAGGTACGTGCAGTTCACGGGTGGGGAGGCTGTTGAAATTATTTTATGGGTATTGAAAGTCCAATACCACAGAATACCCGTTTAGCAGTTATTAAATCATAACAAAACCCCATAAGGATAAAGTGGCGCACCAAGTTTTGGCCATAGAAAATGGTGATATCAGATCCAAAATGGCTGACATCAAGTTTGTGGTCCGAACCCTGATCACTCAAGCTTAACTGACAATCACTGAGGTGTCAGTTAAGATTGAGTGATCAAGGTTGGGACGAAAAAACTTGATGGCAGCCATTTTGGATCTGATATCACTGTTTCTATGGCCAAATTTGATGGGTCCCTTTACCCTTATGGGGTTTTGGTTGATATCACCCCTTTTGGTCGTTTTATGGTTTGGCTTTAGTGTAAGTATTGACTGTGAGCTCCTTATCTTTATAATAATATCAGAGACCGGCTAATAGGAAAAGAAAAGCCTAAAGGAAAACCACTGCTCCCCTCCTCGCGCCCGCATTGAAAATGTACTCTCCCACTCTACGTGCAGCGAAAAAGGAGCCAGGCATGAGTGGTCGATCAATCTGACAAGTCTTCGGGAAGAGTGCCGGGAGAATGTACCGGGAAATGTGTCCCGGGAAATGTGACCGGCCCCGTGCAAAGCACGGGCGTCCTCTAGTGAAAATATAATTGTAAATCATTTCATGTACAGCCTAAAGAAAATCGTAACTTTGCTATAATTAATGGCTGCTGTTACAATAAAGTGGCTGTTGTATTCATTTGATTGTAAAAGAACTGAGCACGATTAAGTTAGTTTAGTTTAGTTTAGGTTTATCTAGATTATTTTTCTGCTTTTTTTATTCAAGGAACGGTAACCTTGCACGGATTTTTTCCCATAAACAGTTTAGCAGACAATGATATACTTTATTTATTTTAGATAAGTTACAATTACAATGTATCACTTTGATTTAATTGTGAAACGGAAACAATAAGTTACCCGAGTCTGCATTGTTACTCGGCCATGTTGATTGGCAACTGTTTGGCAGCTAATTCGTGGTTGCGTTCTATTGTTGTCGTAGTGTAGATATAAGTTGTAGTTGGTAGTGCCGGCAGGCAGTGCTTATTAGAGTTCGTTTGCGCGCGAGAATTTCAGAAAATTGGACAGGAGGCGGAGGCGGAGCGGCAAACAATGTCAAAATGTTACAATGCTGCAACATGTAACAATAGGGTAACAATAGGCGAGGCGCACAATATCGGCTTATAGCTCACTCGAACAAGATGCAACAATGGTTGGGTGCCAGGAAACTAACAATATTCATTGTTTGAGTTAGGTAGCTCGTTGTGGAGAACCAAAATTAAATGGTCTTGATTTTCCCTTAAATCTTCAAGTTTTAAACCGTACTAAATCCAGAAATATGCTAGTGTGTTGCCATCAAGTAATAATCATGGGACAAACCTTCCGGGGAACCTAAACATAAGTATCCATTTCTAATGTTCCGTTTTTTCGAAAACAAAAATCGGTGGACAGTGGACACATATAAAATGGAAGCGAAAAAAGCCAACAAATCAACTGAGCAAAAAACTGCTTCGCCGTTTAGAAATAAACATTAGAGCTCGTATCCCCATATTCACAGCCCTGAAGGTACACAAATAAAAACTGATTAGAGTTCACTCGAACGCAACGAACTATAATTTGAACTCCAATTCGCAAAACGTAAACCCACAAACACACACAAAATACACGCCATAAACAGCAATACTGTGCAAAATTGAAAGATAAAAATGCATAACAAAATGACCACAAATTATAGTTCAAATTAAAGTTCGTTGCGTTCGAGTGAATTCTAATCCGTTTTGATTCGTGTACCTTCAGGGCTGTGAGTATGGGGATACGAGCTCTAATGTTTTTTTTTCTAAACGGCAAAGCCGTTTTTTGCTCAGTTAATTAGAATTCGTTTGCGCACGAGAATTTCAGAAAATTGGACAGGCGGAGGCGGCGGAGCGGCTAATAATTTCAAAATGTTACAATGCTGCAACATGTAACAATAGGGTAACAGTAGGCGAGGCACACAATATCGGATTATAGCTCACTTTTTTTTTTTACTTTTATTTTATACATGAGCCTACGGACCTTGAGTCATTCGCTCAATTCTAAATCTTATAACTACGACTACAACTACTTAAATCTAACATCCATAACCATAATTCCGTTACACCCGTGTTCACCATATATCACCCCCCTACAACTGGTTGAACCTTGCCGTCTGCTTACAGAACCTCACTACTTGTCGTAGGGCAGATACAGTCCCTGCATCGTGCGAGGAGGCACCCAGAATTCCCCTCAGTTCGGCTCCCCAATCCTCCAGTACCCGGCCCCGAAAATTTGCCCATAGGTGGCACACCAGAAGGAAGTGCTCCACTGTCTCGGCCTCTGTACCACACCTGCAGACTGGAGTGGGACTGAGGTCCAGCCGGTGCTTATGAGCCCTCAATAGCACGTGGCCAGTCCTAAGTCTGGACAACAGTGCTCCGTCCCCCCTAGGAAGCGCATCCAGGCCACACGGACGACAGACAGTCGGGTGGAGATCGTAAAGAACCCTGCCTACTCCACTATCATCCCACTCTTTCTGCCAGTCCCTTGTGGTCACCCACTTCAGAACTGGGAGGAGGTCCCTTGGAGTAACTGGAAATGTCACTGTGTTGATTCTCTGCTCAAATCCCCGTCTAGCCAGTCCGTCTGCCACCTCGTTCCCAAAGTGGCCAGTGTGGCCTGGCACCCAGCACACAGCCACCCTGACCCCCCGCTGCATGGCACTCACCAATTTCAAGCCAATCTCAACAACGAGGGGGTGAGTGACATCCAATTGCCTGTATGCAGATTGAAGGAACCGGATCCCAGCCGCCGAGTCCGTCAGCACCCGGAACTGTCTCAACTGCAAATCTAACCCAATATCCAGCGCGACCGACAGTGCTACGAATTCCTCGATGAAGGAAGATGGGAGGCACTTAAGAAAGTAGCTGTATTCCTGCCGTAGGTCGGGAACACATACTCCCGCACCTCCCTCCCACACACCACTGTAAAACGAGGCATCACAACAGATATCCACCCAGTCAGAGCTATCCCCTGCCTGCTCCGAACAGGCCAAGAGAGGCAAAACCTCCCCACACCAAGCCCACGGGTGCCCACCACCCACGACTCACTCGAACAGGAAGCAACAATGGTTGGTTGCCGAGAAACTAACATTGTCGTTGTTTGAGTTAGCTAGCTCATTGTGGAGACCCCACATTAAATGGTCCTGATTTTTCCTTAAATCTTCAAGTTTTAAACCGTAGGGTGCGAAGTCTATAATTTTGAGGCTTGCCTCAAAATTGGGCGGCCGACTTGACTGAGTGACTTATTTACTTTTTCAATGCGGGCTTCGGGAAGCCAGTTGACTTGTTTCCGCGATTGTTGCCATGATACTGAAACAACCCAGAATCAACTACTCATCGAGATGACGCATGCTAAATCCAGAAATATGCTAATGTGTTGCCATCAAATAATAATCATGGAACAAACCTTCAGCGGAACCTAAATATAAGTATCCATTTCTAATGTTCCGTTTTTTTCGAAAACAAAAGTCGGTGAACAGTGGACACATATAAAATGGAAGCGAAAAAAGCCAACTAATTAACTGGGCAAAAAACGGCTTCGCCGTTTAGAAAAAAACTTTAAAGCTCGTATCCCCATAATCACAGCCCTGAAGGTACACGAATAAAAACGGATTAGAGTTCACTCGAACGCAACGAACTATAATTTGAACTCCAATTCGCAAAACGTAAACCCACAAACACACACAAAATAGACGCCATAAACAGCAAAACGCTACAAAATTGAAAGATAAAAATGAATACACAAAATGAACACAAATTATAGTTCGTTGCGTTCGAGTGAGCTCTAATCCGTTTTTATTCGTGTACCTTCAGGGCTGTGAGTATGGGGATACGAGCTCTGTTCTTTTTCTAAACGGCGAAGCCGTTTTTTGCTCAGTTAATTTGAATTTGTGTTTGTATTGTTTGTATTGTTTGTATTGTTTGTATTGTGTTGATCGTAGTTGGGGCGTACAACCAGGGTTCTGGCCTCAATAAAATCAAAGGAAAGGACAATTATTTTGATAACAGATGGCGTGTTCCCAATGTTCACGGAAATAGCGTGCTTTGGATTAAAAATGTCCCCAAATGTCAAACCATAAAAGCACCTATTGGAGTCAAATGTAAACTGAATGTCAAATTTCAAGCATATCTGTCGTATAAATTATTTTATCTGAGTGGAATTGGCTAGTAATAAGTAGTAGTAGTATAGCTAGCATGAAATCAACGATGTTGTGATACCTTTTTCGTATTGAAATCCTTTATACACAGCTCTGAAACAGGACTTTCTGTTGTCTACTCGGTAAACCCCGTCGTTATATACGATTTCCAAAGTTTTCTGTCGCATTATTTTTAGTCTTCTGTACAGCCGTACCAGCTGAGAAGACTATTGCAACGACTTTGTCCGTCCGTCCGTCGCTTTTTTCAACTTCGCAACGGTACCAGAAATTGACGACCAATGTTTACAACGTTCGATTCAGTATCAAAAGTTAGTTAAATAACATGGCAAATTAAAACATCGTTGCCTCCTTATAGCTAATAGACTTCTTCGACGTAACTAATTTAAATAATAACATTTCATTGTCGAATTGAATATCCTAAAGATTTGTGTTAACGCAGCCGTAAAAACAAAAACATTTTGGCTTCGTTTAAACGAGTCTTGTCGCATTGTTGCATGAATGAATAAGCTTACGATCGAACCAAATTCTCCATTAGGCCTATCTGCGACTTACGAAACTAAAACTGCCGTTAAAAAAATTAGGCCTAAAAAATGAAAATTAGGTCTAAAATCACGTTACCAGGGCAACGTCAATAGTTGCTATGAGTCGCTGCTGCAGCGTTTCTCCTGTCCCTTCCCTACTACCACTGATCTATATAGGCTACGTTGCGCATTACGTTGTAACACTATAACTGTGTGTGCGCAGGCATACCGTGTTGCAAAAATGAATAGGCTTACTGTATACAATCCAAATCTCCGTTAGTTGCTACTTACGAAATTAAAGTTGTAAATTAGGCCTAAACGCTGACAATTATGCCTAAAACGTAAAATAAGCTTAAAAGATAACACATTTGTAACGGGCAATTATGATGGTTACTGTTTTTAGATTATATAATAGAGATAGCAGTTGCAATGCGTGATAGAGAAGTGTGCCTCACTATTGGTAGTGGCAGAAGACCGGATGCGACTAGGTAGTCGCAGTAGCCGCTTGTTTAGTATTCAATACCAGAAAACGCGGGTTTAATGTCTCGGGTAAGAGAAGCAGTTGCTTGCTTTCACCCAAACATTGATAATGAACGTCAACAATTGAACAACAACAATCAGACGGCAATAATTAGAGGCCATGAATCCAACAATCTGTACTTGATGGGTGAAGCGCTAGCGCTTCTAGATTACATTACGCAAAGATACGAAAAAGATTACATACTAAATCTAGACACACGCTAGTGTGTCGCGCCAAGTTAGGCAACAAACATCACAACAAACATCACATCAATTCAATTGTCGAGGATGTAAACCATTGTAGCACGACGCCATACCGTCATTGTCTTATATCCGGAAGCATAGTTGGGCACTTTTCAGGTACTTGAGGGAAAATAATAATGCGGTAGAAAAGCTTAAATTGTATTGAAATCGAGAGCAATGATCTACCTGACAAAAATAAACTCGTGTAGGAATGACAGCTAAGCTGCTTTCAATGCAAAATCTGACCCTTAATAACGTTGAAAATGTGTTACTACTATGTAGCTAGCTAACAAGTCCGCCCATCCCCATGTTATACCCCATAGGATAATTATTCATCGATACCGAGATAACGGGAAGGCTTCCAGCTATGATATTGAACGAATGGGTGCAGTACAATACGAACTGCGTACCTTTTATGGTTTGGAGGCTGGGGACGTAACAGGGATGGAGTGGGAGTGCGCGTAAGTACGAAAATATTGTTATAACCATTGTTATTATTGTCGGCATCGTCTCTCATTGGACGGCCAAAGGTGTATACTAACGTGCGTGCCTAGCCACACACTAGTGTATCACGATAAATCTAAACAACGTTGCATTCACGAAAAGTAAACCAACTGTAAAAAGAAACCAAAATAAACAAAGCCAAAAACTGGTAAAGAGGCCACCAAGTTGAGAGTGGTTCGGCCCTTCAAAGGAGTGATATCAACACACCAAATCTAACTAAATAAAACAAATTAAAACCAAACCAAAAACCTATAAAGAGGTGACCAAGTTTAGAATGGTTCGGCCTATAGGCAAAAGGTAGTAGCAAATTGTTGAAAATCAATTTCTTGTTGACGTGGCACTTTATTACACATCTGCACGGCGGTAGTGGAGTTGAGTCAATAAACAATTAAAAAAAAAGGAGTGATATCTTATCAAAAACCAAAACTGGTAAAAGGGGCCACTAAGTTCCGAATGGTTCGGCCCTTCAAAGGAGTGATATCAACACACCATAACATACACCAACTTAATCGCACCGAATAATACTTTAGACGTTAAATGAAAACTTAAACATTGCTACCGAAAGTAGCAATGTTCTAGTTTTCATTTAACCTTTGAACTATTAGTCGGTGCGATTAACTTGACGAATGTTTTGGTGTGTTGATATCACTCCTTTGAAGGGCCGAGCTATTCGGAGCTTGGCGAGCCCTTTTATCAGATTTGGTTTTTGATATGATACGTAAAGCAATTACACTGACAACAGAAAAGGGTGTAAAGAATATTTTACGTCTGCATTTGTAAGATTTCAAAACGACAAGAATCGACCAGCAGTGTATACGTAAAGCCATTACCTTGTTCTATCCTTATTTGTAGTAAACCACGAGCAGCTTTGGCAGTGAGGTTTACTACGTTAACCTACAGCAAGGTGTTTGCTGTAGGAGTGGCAAAACACGAGCAGCTTTGGGTACGAATTGGTGCCCTGTGTAAGCCTAACTTACATTCAAACCGTTGCGTTTTCACTTGAGGACGTAAACAAACAAAAATTCTTAAAATGAGTGACACAAGAAAACCCATGTAAAATGTAGTACTAAAACAATTACGAGTGACGTGTGGTTGACGATGGCCAGCTCGGGTGTGGCTTATACTTTGCAGCTTATGCAGTACAATTTATTTGAATAAAAAAATAATACTGTCCTTCTTCCCCATCACAACTTTAGCCGATGAAAAGGACGTTCATTCGAGAATTTCCCTGACATAAATTTGCTTACTTGGTCGTGTACTAAATCGTCCAATCATATCCGACTTACAGTGATAACACTTCAGTAGCTTTCGAAAGCTACTGCGGTGTTATCAGTAGTAATAGCCCTAGAGCTTTTGTGGATAATACGGCAACTGTTTTCGCACGAAGCCTGTAACCTGACATTAAAACTAACGAATGCTAATTATTTTGCAATTATATCCGAAAAACATTTCCGTATTATCCACAAAAGCTAGAGGGCTGTTTTACTGGAGTATGTCCCAGTTCAAAATAAATAATACCAAAAGGACTAAACATTCTTTGTGTTTCATTAATATTTATAATATAATGCTACGTTTTATTTGCTTATCAGTCTCTCAGTTCATAAAATTATTTGTCTCCAACGAGAAGTTATAGGCGATGCTGCTGTCGGCGACTTTTTCCCGTTAAACACGCCGCATCAACCACGCATTGCTGAAATCCGTCGAGAGATGGCGCTGTGTGTGTTCCTGTACTAATTTTTAATCGTTTGCTAATAATTACCATGGGATCGAAAAACTAAAAGACTTATACGGTAAAAATTAAAATTATTTATGCCAATAGATCGCCAAAGTAAAATTATAAGATACTAGCCTAAAGAATTATGCAGTGATGTTAAAATACGACAATCGTAACGAACATGTCGAGTCTTCTAGCTGGTATATATGCGAGTCAAAAGCCACAGTCATTAACTAACAGTTGGCGTCTGTTTTAAGCTTAGCTCGGTAAGTTGCGCATGTGCACAACGAAAAGGTACTCCCGATTATATCCCGCTCCTCTGCCTTCCACCATGATAGCAAGCGGGATATACTCACTGTAAGTCGATGTCCATTGGCTAAATTTAAAACTAAATCAGAAAGGCTATATTCTGTAGCTTTCATTGGTCGACGCAGTGTAATGCAAAACAGTGCTAAACATGGCGAGCACTTTCTGAAGTTGATACGCTTTCGGCAGTCCCCCGCTTCAAACGTTACACAGTTGTTACGATAGGTTTGTTGAATTCATTTCAAATAAAAGTATGTATGTTCCTACCAAAAACAATCCGGAAGGCCTTTCTCTCGAAATACGCACTAAAACTGAATCAGACACACGAAGTAATTGTACAACCGTATTGTGTAAAATCGTCTTCACTCACTGCATAAATTTATTATGATTCCCTGTATACATAGGTACAGTTAGCAAAGCATTATAATTACATGTTATTTTACATTGGTTTCGTCCTTTTTTTCTTGCTTTCGTGCACTTACATTTTGCTTTCATCCCGTGTTATACTTTGCACATTGCAAAAATGAACGAAAGCAAAATGAAAGTGGACAAAAGTGAAATAAAAGGACGAAACCAATGTAAAAAACCCGAAAAATGTTAATTGTTAACCAACTGTTTCAGAAATATTTCTCAATTTTTAAGATAGCAGAATAGCTTGAAGGCAAAAATCCACCACATGAAGAATAAAATAAGTAATACGTAATCGAATAAGAAATCGCTAGGAATTAAAAGAATGTATTATGCCTAGAATTTGTAGTTAAAACAGGAATTGGTCGGTACAACTGCTAGCAACGCCTGAAGTCACATGTAGATGCCAGTGGCAAAGCTCGTTAGCCCGGCTGCGTCGTTAGGCCTAACGGAAACATAACCTAGCCACAAATTCTGAGCACCGTTTTGAAATTTATTACGCTCCACTACAGTACGTATTTGATTTTTTTTTTACTTATTCTTGCAATTTTAGAAAAAGTAAAAATATGTACTACATTTACTAATTTATTATCACGGAATTGTTTAAAGTAAAAATGTTTGGAGGTGTGTGCTAATGAAACATTCTTCAGCGGCGGGGATTATCAATTTTATTCCTGGCGGCCAAGATACAAATCGGCGCACCGATATTAGGAGGGCAGCAGTGACTTTTATACATTTTTTAATTCTGCGTACATAATTTAGTGTGCTGAATAATGAAAAATTATGAGAAATTCTCTATTTAAATACCCGGCGAGCTATTGGAAAATATCAAATTTTTTTTAACACTCGTGTTTTGGTCATTAAATTCACTCGTGCTATTTACTGGCATATAATTTCCCTCATGCTTCGCACTCGTGAAATTAATGTCTGCCTAAATAGCACTTGTGAGTTTATAAGTGCCAAAACACTCGGGTTGAAAAAAATTATCATTGATTTCCTTAACTCTTGGGATATTACGCATGATAATTTCCCTTTTGACAATAGTAGGCTAGTCAATTCACACTTATAACTCGAAGTAATTGTAATAGGAGTAAACTTTGCTGTTTCTGACCCAGAAAGACATGCTGAACAACATACTAAAATTCTAAAAAAATCTAAGCGGTGGAAGAGGTCTAAAATAGCCGCCGTCTTAGAAAAATGGCTTCCGGTTGTTGTGTTTCGTATATATCTCGTTACTCGTCACTCCTACGACAAAATTGATTCAGAACAAAATATTAAAGTACACAACATTTCCTACAAAACATGTTCTATTTACTTTTTCCATTGGAACAATGGTTTGATTTATTGTATGCCCATACTTTACATGCTCAAGTTTATTCAATCCATTTTTTGAGTGCACTGGCTGACAAACGATGATTTTCGTTCGCTTCGCTCACTCAATCATCTCATTCGCTTTCAGTTGCCCCTCCCGAGGTTAATGTTACTCACGTAATGAAACTGAAATTGCTCACTGAATCACAATTAATCTCAACTATTTGGCCGATCGTCAGCAGCATCACACTAGCATGTGTCTAGCATAACCAGCAAACTCGGCACATTACTACTTGATGGACCCTGTTCTCAAGATCTGCATTTTGTTTCCAATGAAAGACTCCCATTCTCTTAATAAGATTTGTTAATTGAGTGACCCGTTTATTAGATGCAGCGCCATGGCCCGAAGCCGTACGCCCTGTACAACAATACAACGACACTTCCGCCTCTTTGCAGCAACAATGTATTCTGACAAAAAAAGGGTTTCAAAGGGTTTAACGAGCGTTAACCACTCCTGGTTATCTGCCCGAAGCCCTAAGGCCCTATGTCTGCAACAGCCAGATTCCCAGGTGGTCTGACAATTAAGTATGAAACAATGCGCGTATAATACTTAAGCATGTTATAATAGACTGTTGGGCGACAATACAAACAATGGTTACAACAAAAACTTTGCATTTACGCGCCATTTGCGAGCCACGCTTCTAGCTGCAACCCCATTTAAAAAAAGGCACTTCCCCATACTACTCTTCACCTGTATCCCAAAATTGAGATATGTGACCTTTCCCTAACGAGCTGTAGACGTGTCTTTATAGCCAATGAGAATTAACATGGGACCCCTGTCCTTAGCTAGCCAGTAATACAAATCCACCCACAACCAACACTGATATAAGAAAAGCGGCCAAGTTTCCTAAAAGGGTCGGCCTTTGAAGTAGTGATATCATTTAACCAGGGAAAGGTCGCCAAAGTTAATCCTATTAGCCAAGTTAATCGCACCTACTAATAGTTTGAAAGTTAAATGAAAACTAGAACATTGATACTAGCGGTAGCAATCTTCAAGTTTTCATTTAACATCCAAAGTATTATTCGGTGCGATTAACTTGGCTAATAGGATTAACCTTGGCGGCCTTTTCCTGGTTGGATGATTTCACTACTTACAAACGAGCTGTACAGCACGAACTTTCATATGCCAGTGAATACAAAGAATCCCACGGTCTAATCGTCACCTCTACCTTTTTTGTCTGGCGGTATTTTATGTGTATTATTTTCTCATTCATAATTTTTCCATTTGCCATTGCTTAATTAGCAGTTACATCAGCCAAAGTGACACGGTTTGGTTTATTGTATGCCCATGTTTTATATGCTGAAGTTTGTTCATTACCATTTTTGAGCGCACTGGCTAACAAACGCTGATTTTCATTGGCTTCACTCACTCAATCAGCACATCACCCTTCAGTTGCTCCTCCAAGGTTAATTTTAATCACGCAATGAAGCTGGAATTGCTCACTCAATCACAATTTACTTGTCTTTATACCCTATGAGAATTAACATGGGAGCCCTGTTGCTAGCCGGCAACATAAATCAACGTTATTGAGGGAACCTTTTTTCCATAAAGGACACGTTCCACACTTTAATGTTTAAGTTTTCTTCGTTACTGGACCCAAGACACCTGATTGCAACCATTTGTAAACATTTCTACCACATGGGGAATTTACACCAGTAGTGCGAAATCAGGCATAAGATCGTTACAGTTAAAAGACACAGTCTGCTAGTGGCTGTCTTTCCACTTGGCGGCGACACACTAGCGTGTTCCTAGATACGTAGTTGAGAAAACGAGAGTTGAGAAAACATGAAAAGCTGATGATGCTGTTCCTAGAAAACGTACAGAAAAGAGCAAAAGGGTTAAAGGGTTTAACGAGCGTTAACCACTCCTGGTCATCTGCCCGAGCAAAAGGTTTGGTCTGGTAATAATGATTAAATATAACAATCAAGATTTGTGGTATTGTTATATTCCATTGCATTGAATTAAACATAACAATACCAAAATGCTTAATTGTTGTATATGATCATTGTTAGCAGACCAAACTTTTTGCTCCCCTCTGTACGTTAACTACGTTTTTCAAGAACAATCTACATATATAATATGGAGCAGGCGGCCAAGTCACCGGCCACGCCATTCCGTCGTACAATCAAGTACCCCACCCTGTAGTGCCATCTGTTGACGGGATTCACCTTCAAATTCGGGTTGGGACACTTTTCCAACATCTTCGAACAGATGGCGCCATTTACCAATCCTGCCATGTCGCCGTCTATTGACGGCCTTGGACTACAAGTTCGGGTTATAACACTTTTTCCAAAGTCTTCGAAGAGATGGCGCCACTTACCAGACTTGCCGCACAGTTTTTGGGTTCGTTTTTTTGGTATTGTTGTGGTACCAAAGCGGCCAACAAAGTTTTATTCGCGTGGACTGTGCCATTGTCGGCGTTTGAGCTAAAAAAAAAAAGACAACCCGTGTCTACTAAACCAGACTACTTTAAACCAAACGACGATTGGTTCTTAATTTCGAGGCCCCCAATGGGCCTAAAAATTGGCATCCTGATACGATGGAAAGGCGCATTTATTTCCTAAATGTTCACTTCCAGAAAGGAGTTGAATTGTTTTTACGTGGGCGGCAACAATCGTTGCTTGCAACAATGTCGCCATGCACGGTACCGAGATTGAATTGTTTCAAAGGATTAACTTAAACATAGGGTTACTTGCTTACTGAATGCTGAATTTCTCAGGGCTTTTTTTTTTAGCCTTCAGTCAAACATACGCATGCGACTTTTCCGGGGCTGCACCAAAGGGGAAATGCCACGGGGCGGCGTTTTCAGGGGGTGCAGGAGAGGGTGCCAGGGCAAGTGTGTGTGGCGTGCAATGCGCGCTACCGAAGTGAATTGTTTCAAAGGATTAACTTAAACATGGGAATACTTGCTTACTGAATACTGAATTTCTCAGTGATACGGTTTTTTTTAGCCTTCAGTCAAACACACGCCAGCGACTTTTCCGGGGCTGCACCAAAGGGAGAATGTCATGGGGCGACGTTTTCAGGGAGGGGGAGGCAGGCAAGCGAGTATGGGAGGAGGGGGCAGGAGTGTGGGGATTGTGGGTTAAAGTAATTGTGGGGGAGAGGGCATATTAAATTGGGACCAGTATTAGTGGTGACATGCTAGCCCTTCTGGTATCCCTATTACTTTGTGTAATAAAATATACTTTTACTTTACTTTAATTTACTTTATATGTGGGAGCCATTCACATGTTCGGTCTTCGGTTTGATAAATTTAAAGCCAAAGACCAAACACCTGGAGGGTGACTGGTGGGGGGGGGGGTGCGCAGCATGCGCACGGGTACAACTAGTACACTTATAAAACCAGGGGCCGAACACATACGTGTATAATCTAGACAGTACAAACACCATGCTTATAGCACAGCCACAATACAGGTTGTGCTATGTATTGTGGCACACAAGTCTTTTTGATACAAATCTTTTTGAACAAGTCTTTTTGAAACAAATCTAGACACACGCTAGTGTGTCGCGCCAAGTTAGGCAACAAACATCACATCAATCCAATTGTCGAGGTTGTAAACCGTTGTAGCGCGACGCCATAATGTCAGTGTTTAATATCCTGAATAGTTTGGCACATTTCAAGTACTTGGGAAAAAATAATAATGCGGGAGAAAAGCTTAAATTGCAGTAAAATAGCGAGCAATGACCCACCTGACAAAAATTAACAAGTGTAGGAATGTCAAAATGCAAATTTGACCCTTAATAACGTTGCAAATGTGTTACTAGTTTCAAGCTTCTTCTAGCTTCTAGTTTCTTCTAGTTCACTCATCCTCATGTTAATTCCCATAGGGTGATTATTTACCGATACTGAGATAGCGGGAAGGCTTCCAGCTATGAAATTAGATGAATGGCTGCAGTACAATACGAACTGCATACCTTTTCTGGTTTACAACCTGGGGGTGTAACGGAAACGGCGTGGGAGGGTGCCTAAGTATGAAAGTATTGTTATAACTATTGTTAGTATTGTCGACATCATCTCTGATTGGAGGGCCAAACTTCGGACAATGACAACGTATATACTGATTTTACTTGATTTATTAGTATGAGAGCACTATATGGGCTTAACCCCATACACTCTACTCTACTTATAAGTAACTTAAATAACTAACATACTAATTTGCAAGGCTGCCGACTCAACTCCCACCGAGCAACAGCTAATCACCAGAACACTCCCACCGCAATGCCAAAAAAAATCACCACGCACCATTCACCCACACACAGACAGACGCGGGGCAGCAAGCAACACTAGTTGCTCCTTCCCCCATTCCCAAAACACCCCTCACTGCATCCCGAAACCCCTTCTTACGAGCGGCCAACCCAAGAACCTTACATAGCGACCAAGCGGGGGCAAACAGAGCATGCGTCCGAAACCTGTCCCACAATGGGCAAGAGAAAAGAAAGTGGGTCACAGTCTCTTCGCCCATCCCACAAGCGCAGACCGGGTCAGTTCACCAACCAAGCCGAAACATGTGGGAGCATGACCCGAGCGCAACCCTGAGAAAAGCTGAGCATCCCTCCATGGTATCTCATCTAGAAACAAAGGTGAAGAAACCAACGGATGGACCTCGTGCAAGTGCCTACTGGAGCGCCCACCATCCCAAACAGCCTACCTCGCTTGCTGGGATAGAGAGCGGAGTACCGGCCGAAGATCCCTGGGCAACACAGGGCAACGCACTGCACTCACCCGTCCATCACATCCCTCTTTTGCCAATCCAGGGCAATGGAGAGAGCTACCAATTCCCCCAGACGGCCGAAGGCAATCCCGGCAGGAAAAAACACTTCCCCAAACGCAGATCAGGAACAAAAACCCACGCTCCCCCTTGCCACCGCTCGCTGTGGAACGATGCA
Organism: Lithobius niger; assembly: GCA_023313725.1. NCBI lineage: Eukaryota > Metazoa > Arthropoda > Chilopoda > Lithobiomorpha > Lithobiidae > Lithobius > Lithobius niger. The sequence goes on along the minus strand of JAHWFP010128286.1, from coordinate 6,472 downwards.
TCACAATAGATGCGTGGGACCCTTGTACGAGGCACCACATCAAAAACTGCTGAGACCAAGCCACACCAAACCCAAGGCCGAAAAGGGATCTCAAAACTCGGCACTAGGATCCCTCACAGAGGCTGACACAGCAAAAGAGTTGCCCCCAGACCAAGCGAGCAAGACAACATCGAGCCAAGACAGCCTCAACCAACAACATGAGGTAAGACAGACAACATGCAACCGGGTCTCTCTGCCCCTCGCAACAGCACACAGGCACAGAGCCAAAAGCAGGTTCCTTGCTCTAATATACAATGGGCACTAACCCACCTCCACCTGCAGGGCCAGAATAGGGGTTGAAGGCAGGTCACCAACCACTGCACGGAGACAGTCATTGATTGACACCTGCACTCCCCCCTAAACCCCGCCGGTGCAGGGGGAAAAGGCAGGTGAAAGTCAACACATGCTCTCACATAAGACCTGTAAATGGATGTCACCACTAACCGCCTAGCAACAAGACCATTTGTCATCAGCGACTTGAGGACACAAAGGCGAGATGAAACTGCTTCCCTGACAACAGTGACTACCTTCTGCCAGGACAAGGTTGGTCCAATTGCGGTCCCAGATACTGGACACTACCAGAAGCCTCCACCAACAAATCACCAACCTTAATCGACCCCGCCAGAGGTGGACCCCTGGAAAAGATCATCAGAACAAGGATCATTCCCCTCGAAGCCAAAAGACTCACGCCACTGGCAATGGTGCCCTCTAGCCCTAACAACATGGTGTGCAGACTCTCACCTGCAACACAGACCGCAACATCATCGCATAAGCAACAACCCTGGCCGTCGTGTTGAGACTGACCAGAACCGCATTCAGAACCACAGCAAACAAGATCAGACTAAAGTAACTCCCTTGTGGGAGGCCCCTATCAGTAGACCTCGTTTCGGACCAATGGCCACCAACCCTTGTGGCATAGGTCCTGGTGCCCAACAATGACATAATAGCACGGATAAGCTGTGAACTAACACCGAGCTAGCAAAGAGCAAAATCAACCCACTGAACGTCAACCATGTCGTAGGCAGCCTTAATGTCGAGAAAGGTGCCGAGAACAATTTCCTCAACCACCCAAGCACTACATATGTTAGATTCCAAGTAGAGAATAGCATCCTGTGCCCCACCTTTACTCCGGAATCCAAATTGATCCAGAAAGAGCCAAACTGAGGTTTTGAGTTCCCCTTCAAGCCTCCTGACCAGCATCCTCTCATATACTTTCCGAACACATGACAAAAGTGCAATCGGACGGTAACTCGTCACCACCATGCACGGCTTACCTCAACCAAGAACAGGCATCAAACAGAAAACATCTACGGCGCCGGAGGTAAGCCGCCACTAAAACGACTTTGTAAGAATGGCTAAGTGACCTCCTTTCCCAGCCATACTCAAAGAAACCAAATCTCTCTATGAGATGTGGTCAACACCAACAGCACTGGAAAGACTGCAGCCACCAGAGAAGCCTCAAGCTCCAAAATTGACAAGGGCTCAAGGTCGTCCACAATGGCACAAACCGCTGACTGGGGCCATGCACCCCTGCCCAAGTTGAACACATACGAAAAATTATCATTGTAGGCATTGGCCATGGGCAACCCCCTCAGAACCAAACCAGCGTTGTTTAACACCCACTCTATGTCAGACCGGGAGTCTTGCGGGCAAACAAGTTTCCAAACCTGGACAAGAGATACCCCATGGGACACCTTCTCGCACAAACGCCTGCCAAAGAGAGCCTTCTCCCTACGCAACAAAAACCGAGACTCATTGGCAACACCGACAAATGCGTACCAACATTCCTCAGACGAGTGCCTGCGAAATGCTGCCAGCATCGTCTTCGATCGCAGACAGCCTTGTCACACACACACTAGTTCACAATGCAGGTTTACCCCGGTTTCCAATACTGCGCCCACGATTTCCTTTCTTCTTGTCATGAGCCCTTTTCTTGACCCACTCACCAAACTCACCAGGACTGACAACAGGGCCTCTCACCCTCCTCCCCAGAGCCTCTTGACTCCCTCTGCCATACTGCCGCAGTGATACCGGAAAGTGGTTGCAGCCCCTCAGGTCTTGTGACACCTCGAACGAGAAGCAGCAAGCAATTTCCGGAGCACAGAAACATATCCAAAACCGATTCCTGGATTACGCCGCCCCAACATCTCACAAAGGTTGGCGTACCGTTTTGCACAATCTCCAGGCCCAAAGCGTCTGCAGTACCCGTAATCACGTTACCCCTACCGTCACATCGGGAATTCCCCACGAGTAATAGTGAGTGTTGTAGTGCCTCTTCCAGCACCAGTGGTCTGGGAAGCGACTCCATCCACCGCGCCCACTCATGCTTTGAGAGAGACCAAAGCAAATGAACAAAGCCCAAAGTCAACCACGTACCTGTCCACCATACCGCTAGGTCACATGCATCAATATCAGGGCAGTAGGGAAGTTCCGGCAGTGAAAAGAGAACCATATTCCTAATAAACACCGAATACTGGATAGTCTCGGGCCTGCAACACTACTGAAACCCGGAACCAAAGGAGTCGTTCCAACTGGAAGCCTAGTTTCAAGCAAACCCAGAACATCCATTGTGTTACATAAATTTTCAATTTTGTCTAGTTTGCCTGCTGCACCATGTACATTCCATGAGCATATTATAAATTCCATGAAGAGAAGTTAAACACACACACACACACGCACCTATCCACACACATACACCCACCCACACAGCAGTGAAAAAGACAATTGTTGAGTTAGCCTAGCACAAATTACTGTGGGTCCGTAGAAGCCATCACACAATCAGGAACATTATACACACCGGTACACCCTAAATAGGTTTGCATCCTTATTTAGTTAACCAATTTCGATCCCATTGGCTTTCCGTCCCGTTTAACACCTTCACTGGCCACACAAGTCATATCACTGACCAGAGTATCAGCGATTTGGAGCAGATGATCTGCTCATGGGACTTAAACAATCACTTCCGCAGCCCGTATACCACTAGCACTTGATACGTCGATGCACATAGCTGGCGTATTAGTCTCTGGAGCGGAAACACTTTGCACCCACAGCACCTTGACTCTTGCGTCATCACTTACAGCCTCCTTCATAGTGGCAGGCATCTCCACAGAATCCCCTCAGAAGTGTGCTGATGGAAGTCTACAAGTTGAGCACCGCCTTGTTCACTTCCCACCTCACTGGGGCCACACTTTTCAGACAAGACAGAAAACCTATTTCGGTTAATAGCCAAAACTTTGTTAGAGGGCAGGGAGCAGTCCAGACTAACGTGCTTCCTGACCCCCCTCTTTCCTCTCAGGAGCGGGACCATCCACTCACTCAAACCACTTATAGACTTGCACGGCAAGGTATTCTGTCCCCGGGGGGGGGGGGGGGGGCCCGGTAACCTCTGACTCAGCGCGGATACACGGGGATAGCAAGACTGAAAGACTGAGGACAAAGAGGCAGCAGCAGCAGGAGCGTCCACTGCTGGCTCTGGCTGCATCAGCGGCTGCTGTGTCTGGTGCAGTGGCTGCTGTAATGTGTGCTGCTGAGGATGCTGAAGGAGTACAGACAAAGTGGAAGGCGTATTTAAACAACACACTAGTGTGTCATCACAAATCTAAACAACATTACTAAAGAAATTGTGTCTACGTCCTATTCACAAAAACAAACAAAATGTCAAAATAACGCTAAAAGATGGTAAAGAGACCACCAAGTTGAGAATGGTTCGACCTCTCAAAGGAGTGATATGAAATTAAAATATTAAAAAAAATTACCACTCAAGCTATTGTTGACGTGGCACTTTATGACACGTCTGCAAGGTGATTGAGTTTAGTCTAATACACAATTTTTAAAAAAGAACTGATATCATATCAAAAACCAAAACTGGTGAAAGAAACCAGTAAGTTCCGAATGGTTCGGCCCTTCAAATGAGTGGTATATCAACACATCAAAAAAGTTAATAATCGCACCGAATAATACTTTGGAGAATAACATTGCTACCGAACTATTAGTCGGTGCGATTAAGTTGGCGAATGTTTGGGTGTGTTACTCCTTTGAAGGACCGAACCATTCGGAACTTGGCGGTCTGTTTTACCAGTTTTGGTTTTTGATATGATCTGTTTAAACAAGTCTTTTTGAATAAATATTTTTCTTGCATTGTTTACTGCATGGGTCCATGGAAAAATAAAGTTAAGAAAAAAATTCCAATAACAGAATTTTCCAATGACTTTTAAGCCCACTCAGCTTGTTCTAGCGGGGGGGGGGGGGCCCCCCCCCCCCCGGGGGGGGGGGGGGCGGCTGGGCTAATTAAGCTAATTCGGTAGACTTAACGAGGTACGACGTCGAGTAAACATCTACCAAACATTATGTAAGTCTGGAGTAATTTAATTGAGCCGACAGGGTGCCTCCTAACTCTTTTAGGGTTTACTATTTTACCATTTTCTGGCAAACAAACTGTCACGGAGTAGGGAAAGAAGTGAGAGAGACGTTAATTACGTAGCAGAGACACAATCGAGAGGTCGGAGCGACAATTAAACAATTGTTGTGGGACTTGCATGTCCAGAACCACACTAGACTGTTTCATTAAAGTTACAAGTAGAAAATGTCCCTGAACGACTGGAAATACAAGGAACTTGTAGGGGCGAGGGAGTTAAGAGTGGCGACGGTGCAGGGCTTGACGGCAATGCTTCACATTTTACATTAAAAAAATTATTTTCTATTATAGCCCAGCATTTTAAAGTAAAAAATAATAATTTTCCACTACATTCCAGTATTTTGCCGTAAACTAAACATTTACCAGTTTAGTCCAGTAATTTACAGTAAAAAAAATAATTTCTAGTATATTCCAGTATTTTCCAATGCCTAAATCAATTTCACGTAAATCTCAGTAATTTACAGTATATAATTTTTTTCGGTATGTTTCCAGTATCCATTAGAACCCTGGATGTAGTCTCGGAATTGAGTATCGTGCCAACAATTATTCCTAAGAATTAATTAGCTTGGTTGTAGTTCCTATAACCACGATCCTTTAAACAGGCACTCTTGACCTTAACTTTACGAAAAAGATAAGCACAATTTTAACTTTCACCACTCACAAGACCAGTCACAAGAAAAGTAGATCCTCAAGGTGTTTTTGCAGTGTGGATGGGCGGGGCATCACCACTTACCTTTCAAGTCGGTTGCCTAGCAACTCGGAAGAGTCGTTCTTGGGAACGTCGTAGAGATCTTCGACCTCTAGGTCCTTGGAGTAGCCCTTCTTGAAAAACGGGTTTAGCCACCTGAAAAACAAAATCAATATTGAAACGAAAAACGAAAGTAGGACATATGCGAAATGCTAATTGAACTAGTTGCGACACCAACACTGCTCCTCGTGTGTACATGAACCCGCTCAGCTAGGTGTCTTTTGAAGATGAAGGGAGAGGATTAAGGGACCAGTCAATATTTATGGACGGGGGGGAGGGGGGAACGGCGGCTAAATCATAATAACGGTCCGAAGAATTTGAGACCAATCTTGGGGGGGGGGGGGCAAAAAATTTTTAAGGCCGGTCAAGGGGGGGGGGGGGTGGCATAAACATTTTGTATTCAAAGAAAACATTTGAGTATTGTAAATATTGACAGTTCCGTTGAGCAGGACACTAGCAAGACACCATCAGAGATGATGAATGGCAAACTATAATTACAACTCGTAGTGGGAGAGTTACTGGGTCTTGGAAAAACAAGACGACGTAGGCCAACCAAAATATCTTTTTGTTGTTGGAAAGGGGGAAGAAATTTTTTTTAATAGTCTGGTTGGGGGGAGGGTTAATTTGTTTGATAAGTTTGTTTGGGGGAAGTCACGGAAAATTTAATGCTCTGAAAATATTTTAGCCGCCCTTCCCTTTCCGTCCATAAATATTGACTGGAGGGAGGATTCGAAGAGGCAAACCTCTCATCATCTCAAGAGGCCGAGATGGTGTTCAAAACAGAACAGAATAGATCCCACCCAGCTAATAACCTGCAAAAATACTGCAGAATAATATGCAGTTTAACGGCAATTAAACTGTAAAAAATCTGCATAAAATCTGTAAAATTTTTTGATACAGAAGTGAAGACAAAATCTGCAAAAGAACTGCAGTTTACTTTACATAAAAAGTGCATTTTACTATTTAAGGGAAAATAAGTAAAAGAAACTGGACATGAATGCTGAATTGCGGTAGTTATCAGCACAGTCATAATACCATGACCAGTAAAGTATCCGGCCCGATCTACAACAATTTGAGGGGAGTAGACAAAATGGCCGCCACGACTGGTTAGGTCTGTTCTTCGAGGAAGCATCTTTGTAGGGAGAGACACGACATTTATTACTAGCTAGTGACGGTTTTCAAAATAATAATTTAATGTTTCTGTAGATTTTCGTGGCAAATTTGTATTATCTGTAAAAGTATTTTTAAATAGTTTTTAAAGATATCACTCA
>JAHWFP010128285.1:0-19179 GCA_023313725.1 Lithobius niger | reverse complement strand
CTGAGCTGGAAAATTTGTAATCGACTGAATTGTTTTCTAGGGCATTATTATAGATTTATATGGTTTTTTAATATTTCAGTTTTCCCTAACCCATCGCGACGTTGAGACCTTAGTTATGCGGTTTAATAGTTATTTTGTTGGACTTTATTGGAAATATCGGTTAAACTTTGGTTGTTTGAAACCTTTTGGACATATTCACTGGAGACCAAAACTTCAAAATTTTAAATGTTGAATCCATCAATTACTAGAGAGTGGCATCGTCGTTGTAAATCAGTTTTCGGTTTCAATGAAGGTTGCCCACACAGAAGTGAGTTAAAAATGCAAGCTTAGCTTTACTGGCATGTGGGACAAACCCAAGTCGTTATCCGGTGTCAAGTGTTTAGTTTCAAAATTAACTAGTAATTATGTGAAGAGTAACTTAGCTACAAAAAGCAGTATTTCAAAGGTTAATCCTTCAAGTTTTGTGAAGACCCCCAGACCGAACCTAATTACAATTTGACCGTGAAGTAGGTTACTGAGTAGTTCGGGTTTTTCAAAAAGGCATTTAGTTAGGTTCAGTTCACTTGAAACTTGCATTGTTAGGAACACTCTACCATTACTGAAAGTTAAAACTCAACTGAAGTTTTTTTCTGGGTGACAAATATTCAGTTACCTGGAAGTGGAAGAAGAAAAGCAAGTCAAACTGCTTTATTTCTGGCTTAGTCAGGAATAACGTTTCAAAAGGTGATGTTTTCAGCAAGGAAGACACTGATCTGTCAGTAGAAAGCAGTTAGCATTAGCAAGCTTAACAGCAAACTTAATCGTTTAAGCATGATGATTTCTCAACTGTGTTGATAATCATTTTTTTATTATGAATAAGGAAAATACCACGTGAAGAACAAGAAGTACTTCTGTACCTGGTATGGTTACATCAAATAAATGGAAAGCTTGGCGATACAAAAGCAAACAAAAAAGGAATTAGTGTAAATTACATTAAAAAAATAGTAAAGTAGTTTGTAGTTACACATAAGCATCCGAGAACATCAAAACAAAGTAAAATAATTACAGTTAAAAATAAAACATGAGAATATCATTACAAAATACAATAATATGTAGTTACAAAACCAAAAAATGTGTGTTTACATAGTACTTGAGAACCTGTAATTTTACAGTCAGTACTGAAGTTCTTCCTTTAATTTTTCCGTAATATTTTTTTTAGTTATGTTTTTAGATAAAGTGAAGTTGACCAAACAAACATTTAGATATTCAGTAGATTTTTTATCTATTTTTTCACTGTACCAAACTTTGCCAGGAAGAAAAGATTTTCGGGTATAATTTAATAAAAAGATCGGGTATAATTAAGTAACTGCAGCTCTTACCATAATTATTTCTCATACGTGGTACGAATAATTGCAATGTGTTGTGTCTGTTTAATAAAAAAATATTTATCCAATTATTTTTAAAAAGGAAAATAGTTCTTCAATGATACAACGTAATTTCTTAACATGATCAACTTAAGTATACCATGTTTCTTATATAGTGACTTGGTAGAATATTTATCGTTATTTTTAAAAAGTATTTTAATAATTTTATTCTGCATTTTTTTAAGTCTTTCTATCGACAATATCGATTAAATCCATAGATTTCAATACAGTATCTCAAATGTGACTCTACCCAATCAAAAGAGATAATTTTTTTTTCATTCAGAACAGTTCATATAACAGTTGAGAACGTAAATATAATTTAGGCATAATGCCTCGTAATTGTTTAATAAGTTGATTAATGTTTTCTTCATATTTATATTTTGTATCACTATTAACACCCAAGTATTTTGTATTGTTAACTTTTTAATAGCAACATTTTTAGGACTTTTTCTCAGGTAAATATCTTTTTCGAGTTGTATTGTCGTGTGAGGTGCATAAAACAGATTTTTTCTTCACTAGTAAAACATCATTTAGGGTACACCAGTGTGTAATGCGGTCAAAGTGCTTTTGAAGCATCTCATCATCTTGTAATATTTACATGCACTGGCAGAAGAAAAACATTATCTACTAACATTTGTATATTTTCCTTTTCAATATGTTCACCAATATCATTTATATACAAATAAAATAGGTCTCAATAAGATCCTTGAAGAGTAATTAAGGCTGTCACTAAACTGGTCATCAATTTTTGCCAGTCTTGTCCTAATTAGCAAGAAGCTTGATAAAATGTTTCACATTTTCCCTCAAAGTCCATGTTTTTCCATTTTGAACCCTAGTAATTCCCTATTTATTGCGTCGAATGTCATTTTCCATCAAAAAAGTATCCATCATTAACGGTCGTAGTGGTTTTATAATAATTAGTAAAAGTGATTCGTCTGTATATTTGCTTTCCTGAAACCCAAATTGATTTTGCGATACAATATTAAATTTCTGAATAAATTTTTGAATTTTAATAGCAAAAGATTTTTCATTCCTGTGCCATTGAGCAATGTGGATAATTTCTAGTAATGACATCATGAAAATGTTCATGTGTTTTACCTATAAGTGCATTTATTTGTTTCCATATTTGTTTATATTTATGTAAAGCTTACAATTTTTTGATAGTATATTTTTTTTCATTAATACATTTAGTAACATAAGATTTGAATTTACACGGTATTATTCATCTTTGCAATTTTTTTAATCTTTTTCCACAATTTGTTTTTCTCATGCATAATTTTAACTGTATTTGCTGAAATATATGTTTTCCTTGGTAGGAGTTTTTTTTTTTATAATACAATTTGATGCATGGAATACGTGATTTTTTGTTCAATAATGTCATACATTTTAATACGGCATTGTATCTATTTTTTTAAAGTTCCTGTCAGTACTGTTTAGTTCCTGGATAGCTTAAAGAAAAAAATGCAAGTTACAGGAATTTTACGCGGGATCTCATTCAGTGGTCCTCGACGATAACCACCAAGCCATGCCGACATATAGACAGGAGAGTGCTTCGTTATTACGAAGTCTACGCTCATTTGTTGACGGGAAACATATTCTGTCGTGTTGCAAGCCAAGAATTCCACACCCAAGGGAGTAGTTGTTTACATCCTATGGAATAGTTTTCCATATGTTGCCACTTTGGCAATACGCAGTTAATGTATTAGGCATTGAAGATGGCGGCCAAAAAGGCTCCCAATTTTGCCATTTTCCCTATTATGCGAGAACCGTTAGTGATACACAAAAACGGTTGAGTTAAAAGTTGTTTGAAATAATGTAATATACAATATCAGTCCCATACATTTTTTTCATATCTCTCGTGGTTTTCGAGAAAAATGAGTTTCGGCTATTTGTCTCAATTTGTCAAGTTAAAACTTTCAACTGCGGCTGCGTCGTTTCTAATTCAGGTGGGTGGATCCAATTAGATTCATTCGAAAGGTTGGAGTGTATTATTTTCAACAAGGGTCGTTGAAAGGGTCTACGACTGTTAGAAACTGAGCTACGCCTGTTTTACTAGGGGTTGGTATCACAGCCACCAGTGGATTTTTCACTAATTTTCACATTTCAACTGCCCAGAATTCCAGACCCAAGTTTGGATACGTGGCTCGGTTCAGAATTGTGTGTGCGTCGTCGAATTTAGTATAATAACTGACTGCAAAGAGAGCTACAAATTCCCTCGACCCATGCTATCACCTACCTCCGGGCCAATAAAATTATTTATTCGTGCCCGAATTTCTGCGCATATAAGAAAGGCTTGCAGAAAGGTGAATACTTAGCTGAAACAGGCTATTTAATACAAACTTGCACAATTTTTTCCTGCAATATGTTACAAAAAAATATTATTAAAAAAGACGAGTACTGAAGTGACTTGCTTGTGACTCGGATATTCCACTTAGTAGTCCCCTACTATGAAAAAGACACCGTGTTTTTCCTCAAAACAACAATTTAATGATATAATACCACATTAGTGTGGGAGCACAATAGGTGGTGTGGGAATTTTCACGTCTACGAAATTTGACTGCTGATATCGATAATAGGGGTTGCCAGCATGCATTTTTTATTGGTCACATGATATGCATCACGTCGGTTTGGCGGCCATCTTGAAAACTCAGCTATTAGAGAAAAATGCATTTTCCTTAATATCTTCAATACCAAATAACTAAGAGCATCCATTTTTTTCACTAGACATTGATTTCCATGGTCTACAAACACGTTAGGGACAGTCAAAAGACCATATTAAATTTCAAAATTGCCAACATACGCCATTAAGCAAAAATTTATTTTAATTTACATTTACACTACCAATGGACTTATGGCGTTCATTTGTTTCCAGACGTATGTTTTAAGGGATTTTGCTTTCATGGATAAAATTTCATGGTTTAAGGGATAAAATTAGTTTCATGCTTGTGAAGGCTTTACCATTTTTTTCAATGAAACAATGTTCCGGTTTAGGTTTCCAATCATAGTCAGAGAGCAGTTGTAGGTAATCTAGGGCTACTGTGCACAATTTGTCAACTTTTATTTTTCGTTTGGGAGTAGTTGTTCACTTCCTATGGAATAGTTTGCCACTTTGGCAATACGCAGTTAATGTATTAGGCATTGAAGATGGCGGCCAAAAAGGCTCCCAATTTTGCCATTTTCCCGATTATGCGAGAACCGTTAGTGATACACAAAAACTGTTGAGATAAAAGTTGTTTGAAATAATGTAATATACAATATCAGTCCCATACATTTTTTCATGTCTCTCGTGGTTTTCGAGAAAAATGAGTTTCGGCTATTTTTTGGCTAATTTAATGCTAACAGATGTCTCAATTTGTCAAATTAAAACTTTCAACTGCGGCTGCGTCGTCAGGTGGGTGGATCCAATTAGATTCATTCGAAAGGTTGGAGTGTAATATTTTCAACAAGGGTCGTTGAAAGGGTCTACGACTGTTAGAAACTGAGCTACGCCTATTTTACTAGGGGTTGGTATCACAGCCACCATTGGATTTTTCACTAATTTTCACATTTCAACTGCTATTGTGACGTGTCTAATTCAGATAGTTGGCTCCAATTCGATTCGTTCGACAGGTGGGGATGCCTTCTTTGCAACATGGGTAGTTGAAAGGATCTCCGCCTATTAGGAAGCGAGCTATGACCCGTTTTACTAGGGGCTGGCATAAAAGTGACCGTTGGACTTTTCTCTCATTTACAACTTTCAACGAGTGCTGAGACGTTTCTAATTTAGGTAGGTGACTAGAATTAGATTCATTTGAAACGTTTGAATGTCTTCTTTACAACAAGGGTAGTTGAAAGAGTCGACGACTGTTAAAACGGTGCGAGGCCCGTTTTATTAGTGGCTGGTACAACAGCCGCCGTTGGACCGTTTTCGCTCACTTACACCTTTCAAGTGATGCTGAGACGTAGGTAGACCATTTCAAAAACACTTGTTACAAAGAAGGCATCCCTACCTTTTATATAAACCTAATTAGAGCCATCTACCTAAATTACAAACGTCTCAGCACCAGTTGAAACTTGTAAATGAGCGAAAAGTCCAACGGCGACATTTATACCAGCCCCTAGTAAAACCGGTCTTAGCTCGATTCCTAACAGTCATAGATCCTTTCAATTACCGATGTTGCAAAGAAGGCATCCCCACCTTTTGAATGAATCTAATTGGAGTCATCTACCTAAATTAGAGACGTCACAATAGCAGTTGAAATTTGAAAATTAGTGAAAAATCCAAAGGTAACTGTGATACCAGCCCCTTGTAAAACCAGCTCCTTGTCTGTCCTCCTGTCCGGTGTTTTTCAATTTTTGCAGGAGGTACAGATGTATGACAAGATTTAGTTTAGGGGTTTGAATAACATCTCTGTAATGTGTGGTGCAGTGGCAACCCGGACCACTGCACTGTGACTGAGGTTGGCGCTAATTACCAAGTTGTCGACGCGCCATTAAGCCTCAATCCCCCCCCCTTGTAAAACGGGCGTAGCTCGGTTCCCCAACAGTTGAAGACCCTTTCAATTACCCTTGTTGCAAAGAAGACAGTCCCACCTTTCGAATGAATCTAACTGCAGTCATGTACCTAAATTCTACTCGTCAGAATAGAAGTTTAAATTTGAAAATAAGCGAAAAATCCAACTGTGACAGTGATCCCGCCCCTAGTAAAACGGGCGTAGTTTGGTTCCTAACAGTCGTAGACCCTTTCAACTACACTTGATACAAAGAAGACAGTCCCATCATTTGAATAAATTTAATTAGAGTCATCTACCTAAATTAGACAAGTCACAATAGAAGTTGAAAGTTGAAAATAAGCGAAAAACCCAACTGTGACTGTGATACCAGCCGTAGTAAAACGGGCATAGGTCGGTTCCTAACAGTCGTAAACCCTTTCAACGACTCTTGTTGCAAAGAAAACACTCCAACCTTACGAATTAATCTAATTGGATCCACCCACCTGCACCTGAATTAGAAAAGACGCAGCCACAGTTGAAAGTTGTAAGTAAACAAATTGAGACGTTTGTTAACATTAAATTAGCTAAAAAAAATGGTCGGAAATAACATAAAATCCATTTTTCTCGAAAACCATGAGCGATATGAAAAAAGGTATGGGAATGACATTGTGCATTACGTTATTGCAAACAACTTTTATGTCAAGCGTTTTTATGTATCACTAACGGTTCTTGCATAATCGGCCAAATGGCAAAATCAGGCACCATTTTAGCCACCATCTTTAATGCCTAGCGGATTGCAAGGTGGCAATATGTGGAAAACTATTCCTTTGGATGTATTCAACAACTCCCAAGTGAAAAATAACAATTGGCAAATTGTGCACAGTAGCCTTAAATTTCCTACAACTGATCCCTGATTATAATTGGAAAAAAAGATCCTAACGTTATACTTAACCATTCATGGCACTACACTTAAGTATTGTTTCATGTAACAAAATGGTAAATTTTTAAAGCCTTCACAAGCATGAAAGTAATTTTATTGCATTGAAGGACCCTTTAAAACATACGTCGGGGAAAAACATGAACTCCATAATTCCATTAGTAGTGTAGATATAAATTAAAATAAATTTTTGCTTAATGGCGGATGTCGGCCATTTTGAAATTTAATTTGATGTTTTGAGGGGTCCTATCGTGTTTGTACACAATGGAAATCAATGTCTAGTGAAAAAATGGGTGCTCTAAGTTATTTGTTATTGAAGATATTAAGGAAAATGCATTTATTCTAATGGTGGATATATCAAGATGTCCGCCAAACTGACGTGATTCATATCATGTGACCAATAAAAAATGCATGCTGGCTACCCCTAGAATCGATATCGGAAGTCAAATTTCGTAGACGTGAAAATTCCCACACCACCTATTGTGGCTCCTAAACTATATGAAACGTAGCTTCGTATGGTTGAAAGCTTATTTTGATAGAGTGGGAGAGATGGGTTATGACAATGACACTAAAAGGGGAACATAGCAGTCCTTAACAGTCATGCTGTAGGGTGAAGCGCTCCCAGCTGAAGCCATGGTGCCAAATTGCTAGGCTACTAGGTATATCCAGTCGAAAATTTCTAGGAACTTTTACATGTCACAAGCACGAGGCATCACAGGGGCCTTATATTTCCAAAAAGGCCAGGGGTTCCTGAGGAAAGGATCAAACCCGGGACCTCTTGCATGTGAAATGATGGTGCAAACTGTTGTGCTACCTAGATATCCCCCAACAGTCATGCAGTAACATCCAGGATAGTGTGAAGGACTACCTTTCTCCTGCAAAGCCTTTTTCTTGGTGCATTATTTGACCCAATTACACAGATAATTCTAGATTGTTCACATTGGGGAGTTTCTGTGAGTGGGTAGAAGGGGGAAAAGGACGGTACAGCTGTTCTACACCAAATGATAAATTGTTTTTTTTAACTGACTTCATAATATACGTCATAAAGTAGATTAGGCTGATGAAAAAACGTAACGGTTGTTTCTTATATCCGTGAGATAAGTATAATCTTAAAAATGAAAAAAATCCAATTCGATAAGAAAACAGGAACAACATTTTTCTTATTACGTTTTTTTAGATGTTTTCGAAAAGGTTTGGTCTATCGACACGAGGTAAAAAGCAGCATAGCACAGATCAAAAAAAGACGCTTCGAATGGTGTATTTGATTGTCAAAATCTCTTAAAATAAAAAAATAATTGTAGCGAAAAGAGTTATAGGAAAAGTTTCTTTTATCCATTTCAGAATATCTTTTCCTCTTTTTAACTCAAATTTGACTTTATTTACACCGAGGATCTATTTGCCCTAGCTACAAAAAAAAAACCTCCTTCACACAGCCAATTATAACTGCCTCCCGAATTTATTGACTAATCAGGACGAATCAGTTGTTTTATGTGCTACTAAGAAATTAGCGTGCTAATAAACCTGCTGTCTAATAGATTAAATACTAATTGCTTATTTTCAACTGGTTGGCTTCCCGAATTTTACTAACCTAGAGAAAAATCATTCAAAACACTCTTTCTTTAATGATTAAATTTAAAATTTAAAATTTTTCACATAAACGGATACTTCGTAAATTGGTGTCAACCACTTTGCCAAATTTCAGAAAGAAACGGAAAAGGTTGAACTAACCCCACCTTTCCTCGTGATGACCAAAAGAAGCCTTTTTGGTAGGTGTATTACTTGAACCCATTACACAGATAATTCTATAGTGTCTGCCTTGGGGGAATATGAGAGATAGGGTGGGGAAGTAGGGTTCAGCTGCCCCATACCAACTGATAGATTGCATTTTTAACTGACTTCATAACATACCAAAAGTATGGCAGGCCGAAAAGAAAAACGAAGCGGTTGTTTCTTACGTCACTGAGATAAACACAATTTTAAAATGGAAAAAAGTCAAATTTGCCAAGAAAAGAGGAGTTGGTAGCCATCACAAGTCTAATAAAAATGTAAAAAGTTACGGAAATTGAAACCGAGACCTCTCACACACTGGTCCTCGAAGAAAACAATGAAACCATGCTGACAGATAGAAAAAAGAGAACTTCGTTTTCATTAAGGCAATACTCATTTGTTGACAGGAAACGTGCACTGTCGTGTTGCAGCAGAGTTGTTTTCGTTAATAAGCCAAGAATATATATTCAAACGACTCACAAACACTTTAGATGTAAGTTTGGAAACATGGCTTCGTTAGAAATTGTGTGTCGAAATGTAGTATTCGACAGTGAATTTAGTACTGACAGTGAAGAGATATACAAAAAACCTCAACCCATGCCATACCCCACCACCGGGCAAACTGAATTAATTATAACTATCTCTTTGCACAAGAATTTCTGTGCATATAAGAAAGGCTTACAGAAAGATGAATACTTAGATAAAATTGGCCATTTAATCAACTTGGGCAATTTTTTCTTGCAATGTTACGAAAAATAATATTAAAAAAAGATCCGTGCCGAATTGACTTTCTTGTGACTCGAATATTCCACTTAGGTGTGCCATGCTACGAAAAGGACATTGAAAATGAAAGTACATTTTATACGCACGCAATCCTATTGCCCCAAAATGGCGACGTGTATTTCGTCAAACCCATGATTTATTGATACGAAACCAAACGAAATGTAACAATTGTTGAAAGCTTGTTTGCTAGATCGGGAGAGGGGGTATGATAATGACACTAAAGGGGAACATCGCAATCTCTAACACTCATAGTGTAGGTTGCTGTAGTCCTGATGTGCTTCCAGCTGAATCCATGGCACCAGAAGGCAAGAGGCACCATTTTGCTAGGTAAATCCAATCAGAAAATCCTAGGATCTTATACATGCCCCGATCAACATGAGCACGAGGCATCACAGGGCCCTTCTAATCCTCAAAAGACCAGGGGTTGCTGAGGTCAGGATCAAACGGGGACCTCTTGCACGTAAAATGGCTGTGGTAACTGTTATGCTAACTGGTAATCCCCCCAACCATCATGCAGTACCATCCAGGATAGTGTGAGAGACTACCAGCCTCCTTCAAAACTTTTTGTTGGTGTCTTACTTGACCCCATTAGCAAATATTTCTAGAGTGTCGACCTTGGAGGTTTCTGTGAGGGGGAGGAGTAGGCCACAGCAGCCCTACACCAAATGATAGATCTTTTTTTTTTTTAATGATTTCAAAATATCCCCAAAGTTGATAGGCTCACAAAAACCGTAACGGATGTTTCTTATGTCGCTGAGATAAATACAATCTTAAAAACAAACAAAAAATAAAAAAATTTAAGAAAACAGGAAAAAATTTTTGGTTACATTTTTTTAGATGTTTTCGAATATATTTCAAAAACGGTTTGGCCTGTCGACAAGCGGTAAAAAGCATTGCACAGCTCTCAAAAAGAAGCTTCAAATGGTGTACTTGATTGTCAACTCCCTTAATATTTAAGGAAAAGTTGTAGCAAAGTTGTAGCAAAGTTGTAGCAAAACGTGTTATGGGAAAGTTTGATCTCTCCATTATCAGAAATTCTTTTCCTCTTTTTATCATCAATTTGACTTTTTTCCTGAGGATCTATTTGCATAGCCACATAAAAAAAACCCTCCTTCACACAGCTAGTTAACAGACTTCCTAATTTTTGGACTAAGCAAGATGAATTAGTTTTTTTATGTGCTGCAAAATAACTACTAACAGATTTGTGTGCTAATAAGCCTGATGTCTAATAGATTCAAGGCTAATTGGTAACTTTCAACAGATATTTGATTTTATATTATATTTTATTTTATTTTATTAACCTAGAGACAAATCATTCAAAACCCTCTTTCCTTAATGCTTAAATCGTTGCTATTTAAAATTTGAAGTTTTTCATATGAACGGATACTTTGTAAATTGGTGCCAAGCACATTGCCAAATTCCAGAAAGAAACTGAAATGGATGAACTAACCCGACCTTTCTTCGTGAAGACAAAAAGAATTTTATTGTTATTGTCAAGCTTTTTTGCTGGGGTATTACTTGACCCCGTTACACAGATAAATCTAAAGTAACTGGCTCAGGGGTTTCTGTGAGGGGGTGGGAAGAGTAGGGCACACCTGCCCTATACGAAATGATGGATTTGTTTTTAATTTATTTCATAATATACCCAAAGTAGGGAAGGCCGAAAAGAAAAACGCAACGGTCGTATCTTATGTCACTGAGGCAAATATAATATGAAAAAAAACAAATTAAATTCGTTATGAAAACAGTATTTAGTGGCCAAAATCACGCTCTTATTTGAATACACTCAAATGCGACCTTTGTGACTGCATCACGAAATAACCACTGCTTCAATTAAAACCAGATTTTGGACATTAATAGCCGTACACCTAGATATGGTTTGTAAAAAAGAAAATGCAGAATCGGACGTGTTGTTGAGGAATAACGAAGTGTGCCAAAATGGGCCAAAAGCCAAGTGCCAGGGTGCCAAAAAAGGTCATAGTTTGGTTATGACGTCATGGTTTTTTCATGCTAAGGTTATTTTGGCAGGACGAAGTTTCTTTCTTTCTGGTTGGTTGTCCCAATCAAACTTTGATATTATGAGCAGTTTGGTCACGCAAGATTCACCTCATCAATTTAAAACCATATTTTGGACCTTGATAGCCAATAAAAAAGTTCATTTTGCAGGTCAAACTTTCTTTCTTTCTGATTAGTTTTCCCGATCAAACACTGACGTCATGAGTAGTTTTCAGATAATTGGCAATTAACAAAATTGAAGATATTTTTACATCTCATCGACCGATTTTGACGTTTGAATACACCATTTTGAAAGATTTTTCACCAGCTTTCCAATGATCTTAACCCCAAGCAGCTATCTCTCATCGTTTAGAAGGTACAAGGGAAAATATTAATTTTAATGGGGGTTTTGTGTTTTGAAATGATTTTAGCATATGCAATATTATTTTAAACCAATATGATTTTAATAATTATGTGTATAGCTAAGTAGCTGGCTACCTTAGTGTCCTTTCCTTGGTTGAATGATATAACTACTTTCAAAGTCCGAACCCTTTTGGAACTTGGTGGCTTCATTATAACAGTTTTGGTTTTAGGTGGATTACAACTATGTCTCATGCTCATTTAGGTAATGTTTGGAAGAAGGAAGTGGGAACCTCAACCAAACAGTAAAAAAAGCAGAGCTTAAGAAAGGTTGAGATCATTGGAAAGCTGGTGAAAAAACTTTCAAAATGGTGTATTCAAACGTAAAAATCGGTCGACGAGATATAAATATCTTCAATTTTATTAATTACCAATTATCTGAAAACTGCTCATGACGTCATAGTTTGATCGGAAAAACTAATTCAGATAAATAGAAATTTTGACTTGCCAAAATTAACTTTTTTATTGGCATTCAAGGTCCAAAATATGGTTTAAATTGAGCGGTGAATCCTGCGTGACCAAACTGCTCATAATATCAAGCTTTGATTGGGACAACCAACCAGAAAGAAAGAAACTTCGTTCTGCCAAAACAACCTTTGCATGCAAAAACCATGACGTCATAACCAAACTATGACCTCTTTTGGCACCCTGGCTCTTGCCTTTTGGTCCATTTTGGCCCACTTCGCTATTCCTCAACAACACGTCCAATTCCGGATTTTCTTTTTTACAAACCATCTCTAGGTGTACGGCTATCAATGTCCTAAATCTGGTTTTAATTGATGCAGTGGTTATTTCGTGATTCGGTCACAAAGGTCGCATTTGAGTGTATTCAAATAGGAGGTCCTATCGGCCTTTGGCCTTGCTTCGCTCCAATACTCTAAGAAATGAAAAAAAAAATCAAATTCGTTATGAAAACAGTAGTTGGTGGCCATCACGAGACTAAAAACATGTTTACAAATATTAATGTAAGGTTAAAGAACAAAAATTAAACTAGTTACAGGAATTAAACCCTGGAGCTCTTGTTCAGTGGTTCTCGATGATACTGCCAAGACACACTGACAGATAGACAAGCAAGAGCTTCGTTATCACTAAGGCTATGCTCATTTCTTGATGGGTAACACACTCCGTCGTATTGCAGAGTCGTTTTCGTTAATAAGCCAAGAATATTTATTCAAATCTCTCACAAACACCTAAGAAGTAAGTTTGGAAACGTAAATTGGTTAAAACGTGCGTGTTTGACATCGAAATTTACTTTAACTACTGACAGTGAAGAGAGCAACAATAACCTTCGACCCATGTCGTCACCCACGTCCAGCCAATAACTAACTCTTTGCACACGAATGTCTGTGCATATAAATAATAGCCTTACAGAAAGGTGAAATACTTATACTCCGTACGCGATTTGTAAACTGGGCGTGGCTCGCGAGCAGCTTGATTGCATAGCGTACATTTTCCCGGAAACGGTGTGCCTTGTGGCTAGCTATAGACCGCACCAAGGCTTGTCTGTGCACGATCATGGTTTTGTTATTTGATGCTAATTTTTTTAATGTCGACTTTTTAAAATTTTTTTATTACAGGCCTTCTCCATCAATAGGGAATCGGGGGGAATCGAAGACAAATAAAAAAATATTGGGGGGGGGGTGGTATAAGATAAATTTCAGGCTGAATTCAAAAAAGAGAATCTCATTTTAGCCTCGGTTTTCTTTCCACTTACTGTCGTAATTTCCGACTCAGGCTCTTTTAGCAGTGGAGTAAATAAGGATGGTGGAGTAAAAGGGCTCCTCCCCCCACCCTAATAAATGTGCCGTGGGTCATAAAATCTTTGGAAAAATGTATTTATTTACTATTTTCTTTAAAACATTCGCCACTGCCTTTTGGGTATTTCTTCTCACCCCCCCCCCCTCCCCACCCTTCGTATATTTTGAATCAGACGGTAATAAATATAAAAAAAACACGTAGGTTTTAAGTTTTAATTCGTTGTGGAGCTAACAAAAAAGTTAAGGGAGGAAGTGTGTTCTACTGTGAATGTTGTAACAATTTATTTGTGAAACAATACAAATTTCAGATCTTTTCATTTTTGGTGGTTGTGAAAACAACCGTTTGTATAGCTCTGAGAAGAGCTGTTTGTTCACAGCCAAGCTAGGGGGTTGCAAAAAGTGGGGAAAAAATCCAGTTCGGAAAAGAAGCATGGCATCTTTAACAAAACCATCCTGGCTGCCGGTGTGTAGCAAAATGAGTCTTCGGCCCTTTCCGATCGGAATAAGGCGACCAACCAAGCCGTCATTTGCGCTGTCAGCTGTGAGTCCGGTGCGCCTTTTCTTTACCTTCCATTGGCGTTCGCGCCCGTGACGCTCATTCGCTCAAGTTTCATTCAAATAAATAAATACTGTAAATGAGACGGATTACTTCTTAAATGTCGTACCTGACGTAAAAATCGACGACGCTGGGCAACAATTTCTGGACGCTTTTATTAAAATTCCTGTTGTGCATTTTCCGTGTTTCATCCCAAGTTTCTTTTTCATGGTTAAATGCCACGGAAGTTCTCCCATCTTTAAATCCAATCTACGATTTGAACTTGGCCAAAACATTATCAAGATTTGATAATTACCTTCTCGGTGAATTTCAGTTATTGCTGTGCGAGCGGCTGACAGCTGAAAGTCGTCCAAGCTTGTTACCGTTGGCGCCTTTGGCCGTTATGAACCGCGGAACTGTAGCGTCTGCTGCGGCTGGAGTGGCACTTGTTTCGGCGGGTAGTTGCGCGCCTTCGTTAACTATTTGTGTAACATAACTGAAAGAAACCTTTGTTGCATCTGACGTGTCTTGGGAAACGGCGTTCTTGCTCTTTGTGGGTTCCTTGCTTCGCAGATAACAATAGACATTCCAAATAATTTCCCTAGTTGGCTGTGAATCATTTTACCTCTTTTCCTGATTGAAGACGCGTTAATAGACGCCATTTTGTGACTGCTGTACTGGCTGTTTTTTTTTACCCATGATGCTAGTCGTGGTGTTGTACTGGAGTGGACAATCGATATTTTTTTAAGCCACGCCCAGTTTACAAATCGCGTACGGATTATAGATGAAATATGCCATTTAAAGAGACATTTGCAATTATTTCCTGCAATGTCACAAAAAAATAATATTAAAAAAGAAAAGCGCCGTAGTGACTGGCTTGTGACTCGAATATTCCACAAACATATGCTATGCTACGAAAAAGACGTTTAAAATTGAAGTTCATTTTGTACACATGCCATCATATTTGCCCCAGAATGGCTCCATGTATTTCGTCAAACCCATGCTTTATTGATATGAAACCAAATGAAACGTAACAATTTGTTCAAAACTTGTTTTGCTAGAATGGGATATGGCAATGACACTAAAGGGGAACACAGCAGTTCCTAATTGTCATGATGTAGGTTGCTGTAGGTATGGCGTGCTCCGAGCTGAAGCCATGGCACCAGATGGCATGAGGGACAATTTTGCTAGGTAAACACTATCGGAAATTTCTAGGATATTTTACATGCGACAATCGACATGAGCACAAAGCATCACAGGGCCCTTTTATTCCCTAAAAGGCCAAGGGTGGTTAAGGTCAAGATCAAACCCGGGACCTCTTGCACTTGAAATGGTCGTACTAACCCAATAGTCATGCAGTACCATCCAAGATTGCATGAGAGTCTACCAGCATCTTTCAAACCTTTTTGTTGGTGTATTACTTGACCCCATTACACAGATTATTCCAGAGTGTCAGCCTTGGGGGCTTCTGTGCGGGGGGGGGGGGATGGGAAGCAGCTGCCTTACACCTAAAATGATAGATAGTATTTCTAACTGATTTCAAAATATCCCCAAAGTAGATAGGCTCACAAGAAACGTAACGGATGTGTATTATGTCAATGAGATAAATACAATCTTAAAAACAAAAAAACAACATTTTTTTTTTAGGAAAACAGGAAAAGAATTTCTGGTTACTTACTTTTTGACATTTTCGAACATATTTTTATGTTTGGTCTATCAACACGTGGTAAAAATCAATGCACAGCTCTCAAAAAGACGCTTCGAATGGTGAAGTTGATTGTCAAAATCACTTTTTTTTTAAATGTTGTAAGAAAAAGTGTTTTGGGAAAGTTTGTTTTATCCATTATCCGAAATTTTTTTCCTGTTTTTATCACAAATTTGACTTTATTTTTTCCTGGTGATCTGTTTACCTAGCCACTTAAAAAAAACCCTCCTTCACAGAGCCGTTTAACAAACTCCCGAATTTGTTGACTAAGCGAGAATGAATTAGTTTGTTTTTATGTACTCCAAAGAACTACTAACAGATTTGTGTGTAATAAGCCTGATGTCAAATAGGTTCAATGCTAATTGCTTATTTTCGACTGGTTGACTTTCCGAATTTTATTAACCTAGAGAAAAATCATTCAAAACCCTCTTTCCATATTGGTTAAATCGTCTATATTTAAAATTATGAAGTTTTTTCAGATGAAAGGATACTTCGTAAATTGGTGCCAACCACTGTGCCAAATTTTGGAAAAAAATTGAAAACGTTGAACTAGCCCGACCTTTCCTCGTCATTGCAAAGAGAATTTTAATATTATTGTCGAGACTTTTTGTTGGTGTATTACTTGGTGTATTACCCTATTACACAGCTAATTATAGAGTGTCCACCTTGGGAGATTCTGTGAAGGGGGTGGGGGCAGTAGGGCACACCTGCCCTATACGAAATGATAGATTGTTTTTTTTTTAATTTACTTCGTAATATACACAAAGTAGGGTAGGCTGAAAATAAAAACGAAACGGTTCTTCCTTATGTCTCTAAAGCAAATACAATCTTTAAAATGAAAAAAAAAATTCCTTAACCAAATAGGAGTTGGTGGCCATCACAAGGCTAAAGAAAATGATTAAAAAAGATTAATTATAGCTTAAAGAACAAAAAATATACAAGTTACAGGAATTGAACCCGGGAGCACTTGCTCAGTGGTCCTCGACGATAACCGCCAAGACACGCCAACAGATAGACAAGCAAGAGCTTCGTTATCACTAAGGCTATGCTCATTTATTGATGGGAAACACACTCTGTCTTGTTGCAGAGTCGTTTTTGTTAATAAGCCAAGAATATTTATGCAAACATCACACAAAAACTTGGAAATGTAGCTTGAAACTGGTAATTTCGAAACGTAGCTTGAAACTGGTAATTTCGAAATGTAGCTTGAAAACGTGAAATTTGGTATAGAACTCATTCTTAGCAGCACAAATAATCAGTTATGAAATACCCCTCCAAGGGCCTCCAGTGCTCCTCTCTGTCCCCTCCATGAAGATCGATGAACAAATTCTTACAAATCGAGCTAACCTCGAACTCACCAAACCCGCAAACCAATTCTCAACCTCTGCGTACAATACTTTCAGAAAGTTGAAAACACAACCATATTTCACAAATCAGAAGTCCACATCCGTAAGTTGCTGGAACTTTACGCCTTGTCGTTTGGGGCCCACGAATCGGCACAAGGTATTGAACCAAAGTTGCTTCGATGGCGTCTTATAGCCAGTAGAATTAATCTTGGTCGAGCATATGTAACAGAACTGAGTTCAAGAATGTTTTTATAATTCAGTCGTGGTCTTGAGAGTGTGTGTTCTGATGTTAAATCCGAAATTTCGATGCTTAAATTCTCCGCTGACTTTCAACAGTTTTCACTGTAATTTGGTATATGAGCTCTGATGGACTTAGCCAACCGTGTAGCAACTGTTTTTAATTTCCGATTTGTCACATTGGAGATCTGGACTTAACCTTGAATGGCGAGTTTCATTAGTCTTTTACAGTGGTGGTTAGGAAATTCATGATGGGACACGATAATACAGTGGTCTATACAGACTTAACCATTTGTCGCAGAAAGCTGATTCTTAGCTCATTTGAAAGATCTGCTTCTGGAGTTGTGCCATTTATAGAAACAGAAATTTCAATTGGTTGTCCCGTTCTGGAGTTATGGTGTGGAGATAATATATTTTATTGGGGCAAGATCCCATAGCTATACGCTCACTCTAAATAAAGTAAAAATTGGGGCGGGGGGGATGAACGATCTGTTTTAATGTTTTATATTATTTTAAACGTTGTTTGTACGCAACAATGAGAATTAGAAAACGCCCGACGCAAGGCATATACTGAAGATTAAACAAATGCTAACAATACTGATGAGCCAAGAATTCACCCGCAATTTCAGGTAATGTGAATAGGAAGCATTACACTTATTACGAATTGGTTTATATTGTGGTTTCACTTCACTTTCCCGGATTTCAGCTCACTCGAACAGCATACAATGTCGTTGTATCTTGTTTAATTTAGCACTGTCAGCATTAGCATTGTTTGCATTAGCATTTCGCTTCCTTAGCTCTTCTTCACCAACTAGGGAGACTAATTTAAATTTATTTTATCTATTCTTCAATAGATTTCAAGTGGTTCTAAGAACTAGTACAACTTTATAGACAATAATCGTTCTCAATCTCATCGTATCTGTTGGATCTGTGCATTATGTCTGGCTATCGACGCTCGATATCTCTCAAACCTCCCCCACATTACTTATATGTAGAATGGACAGCCCTAAAAATGCTGACGTTGATCAAGAAGGCCATTACTCTGCAGAGAGGTATTCAGCAAACAAGAGACAGTATTCCAAAGCAAATAAACTCTTTTTATGTCGGTAGATTTCAGCTATTTTATACATGCAATCTGTTGCTTAATCGTCCGTCGCGTTTGATGGCACACCAGGCTTTTTCTTTGGGGGGAGGGGAGATTGAGGCTTAATGGCGCGTCGACAACTTGGACATTAGCGCTAACCTCAGTCACAGTGCAGTGGTCCGGGTTGCCACTGTACCACACATTACAGAGATGTTTTCCAAACCCCTAATCTAAATCTTGTCATACATCTGTACCTCCTGCAAAAATTGAAAAACACCGGACAGGAGGACAGACTTATCGTTTTCTTTGGTCGCGGCAGAGGTGGTGAATATACGTAGAGAAAATGTAATAGGATGTCTTGGAGAGCGGCGCAGTACCTCTGCATGTTATGGTACTGAAGGAAACATTTTTAATATCTGGTTCTTTAAACATTGAAACTTCCATTACAAATATTTTAGTACAAAAATACTTCATAACTGTTCACTTCATTGCATATCTTCACCTATTTCATGGTGAAGGCTGAGGAAACAAGGTACGCTAAGCTCGCAGCACCAAGGCTGTTTACTGTAACGTACTGTATTTTGGGCACTAGTGTACTTTAGTGGAGTTGGTACTTTATGGACGGTTGCTGCCTCATTCTTGATTTGCTGAAGCACAGAAGCCACCAGAGGAGGGGCGAGGATGCCCCCAAGATCTAAAGAGAAAAATTAACACCTTTAAGTCTACAAGCAATATCAC
>JAHWFP010128284.1:7727-20279 GCA_023313725.1 Lithobius niger | reverse complement strand
AATGAAGGTCATTCCATTTTAGGTTGTGGAGGGGGGGGGGGGAAGAGTTAGACGGAGGGAATAAACTTGGAATTGGCCAGCCAGACATGTGAGCGCTAGCAGGTAAAGGATTTCATTTGGCATATCCCGGCAAGTTAAGTAATTCCTTTTGTACGTTTTCATAGCGTTACGGTTTTAACGCTGTATAATTTTGGTTGTGGTGTGTGCGTTCCCATCGCGTGTTCCGGAAGTGTCAAAAGTGTTGAGTTATCGACAAAAGTGTGGATTATCGGTAAAAGTGTGGGGTAACTTGATAACCCACACTTTTTGCGATGACGCACACTTCCGCTCGCGGTTAACGGGATTTAACCTACGGAAATTTAGCGTGGCGTTGAGTTAGCGTGACGTCACAGCCGTGGTTTAAACGTAGTTACCTTATATGAGAAAGTAGCAACTATTGCACCAGAGTCTTACAGATTCTTAGTTCATCAAGATAAAAGTTTGGGCCAATAAACCTTTCAAATTCAGAGTAGGAAACCAAAAGCACAATGGAACTGACACTTCCTTTCTTTAGTCATTCGGAGTCCCACTCTCTCAAACCTATTTAATATCAACACTGTAGCAATGTGACCACAGTCATTCACGTTAACGACAGTTTCATAGCAATGTTCAAAGACCTGCAGCACTGGAATAAAACACATGTACGAGTCGTAAACCAAAATCTGGTCAAAAAGCAGGTTTTACGCTTTAACCTTCTTTGGCGTCAAAACTTGAATGTTTACAACGTCAGACACGGAACCGACAAATGACCTCGCCCTCTCCCCTCCCTTCATAAAAGTCTGGTAGTTCTAAACCCAATCCATTGCTGCGAGTTCAGCTATATCGCAACTTTTTCTTGTTGACGCGAACTACGTCTACCATTTTTTCCCCCCTCTGCTGGTTTCCTCCATAAACTTTGCCCCACGACCGTAGCTACACGTTTTATGTCCTACGTCGCTAGTTGGCCAAGTCCTTTGGGGGCATGACCCCTTTCAACCCGCGCTGTAGTCGCTAACCCAAAGCACCACACAACCCCTCCCCTGCCATCTCCCCACCCCCCTCTTTCCTTCCCCATTACAAGCCCAAATGGCTTAGGTTATGTTGATGGTGCCTACGGTCGTTTGCTTATTATGATTTTTATTATTTTGGCCCCATCCATTCTCGCACCAATTCACTGCTGACTTCGAAGGTGATATCTTCAAGCCCTATAAGTACAATGGGTGAAATGGTTCCGTAAGCTGTTACATCATGGGTCCAGGCGATCGACAAGAAACACAAAAGAAAGTGACGAATAAACTACTTTTATGAGGCTTTTATGCGTAGTTGATTTTCGCAATAAATCCTTATCAACGTATTAAATAATCTGAATCGTCGCTACGCTAGTTGGCTTCTCTGCACAACCAAGACGCAACCTGTAGCAAGGGGGCGTCGTACGAACGTCTAACTGGAAATCGTATAATGGGATAATTATCTAATATCTGCATAAATAAAAAATCTGGAAAATCGTCTCAACGGAATATCGTGTAATGGAAAATCATCTAAACGGAATATCGTGTAATAGATAATCGTATAATGGATAAACGTCTAACTGGATAAACGTCTAAACTGTGGTTTCTGATGTTATATGTATAGCCGCAGCGACCGCGGCAGCGCGAGCGAGGCAGAGACATTAGACGATTTTCCATTATACGAATTTCCAGTTAGACGATTTCCATTATACGAATATCCTGTTAGACGACTTTCTGTTATACTGTTATACGGTATACGTTCTTCCAATTATGCGATTTTCCAGTTAGACGATTATCCCTCGCCCCGTAGCAAGCCTGCTTCAAACTAGGGAGTTAGCTAGCCAGGGAATTACAGCATTGGGAAAGGAGGAGGGACCTCGGCTGCCTCAAGTATAGACCTTAAGGGCCAAGACCCCTAATACGTAGTAAAGTCCTAATAAGTCTTGCAGCCCTATATGGGGCTTACGTTTACAACCTACCACATGTGTGATTAAGTGATTAATAATTTGTTTCAATACATCATTGCTTAAGTCTATAATGTTCGCAGGCCAGGACCCAATACGAAAAAGATAACGAGTTAAAAGCGCCTTTTCACCTTTTCAAGTCCCAGATGCAGCACCTTAGAATCTTCGAGCAATATAAAAAAAATATGGTAAATTAAAAATGGAACAACATTATTCGCAGCAGCGCCGCGAATTTTATAACTAAAACGAGATCACGTGACCCACATCAGCCAATTAAATGACGGAGAATCTGGAACGTGGATGCTGTGTTTAGAATAGGAGCAACGCTATCGAAATGGTTGACTGGGTCCTTAAGCCCTGACCACACAAAAGCGACGAAAATTTCATGCGAAGCGACGAGTTACCTACGTCCCTGGTGCCTACGAGGTCAAAATTGCTGCAATGATGTGGTTGGTGTTGCCCGTATCGATCGATTTTGACGTCTTTGTTACCCCATCCCGCATCGTGTTGCAACCGCGAGCAGCCAGTTGCATGATACGACCATACGGTTCCTTTCTACGTTGTTGGATGTACGAGTGTTGCTCCTGCTGCACGCAATACTGTTTTCGTCACAACTCCAGATGTTGATGTTCGAATTTCGTTGTTTTTAATGGTTGGTGGTCTTTCACGATTTGGATGTCTGCAATTTACGTGTTTGGAATGGAGTTATTACAGTAAAAGTCAACAACGGAATGACCTTATACAGAAACACGCCAGGGTCATTTTCGGTACCAGCGCTGGATGCACCATGACGGACTTCCTGTGGGAATGTTCAATGATAACCTTTAGCTTTACCATACTGCGAATTATTCAGTGTTGTTCAGAATTTTGTTTCGTCCTGTACAGTAAAACCAATTCCACTTTTTTTTTAACCCAGCTGACCTCTAACCTTAACGGTGTATAAATTCAAAAATAAATGAAGTATTTTACTTACATTGATCCTACAAACATCACATCCTTGGACGCGTCCAGATGTAGCGTTCTATAATACAGCTTGCCGCAACTGAACTCACGAACGTGGGCTGCAAAAGAAAGAGAAAGAAAAAACTGTAAATCATCGAGAACGGTTCAACCATCCACTTTTCAAACACAATCACAACAAATTGGGTTAAAAAAACATCTCACGTTTTGACATTTACGCTTTCTGAATAGAAGCTTATCTGTTCGACGAACACTGTCTTACATTTTTAAAGCTTAAAATGATGCACAAAATGAAGTTTCCTCCTGTCTCTGACTCTGAGGACTGTAAACATCGAGACGTTATTGCGATGATTGGTTGCTCGATCGTAAATCTTCTTTAGAAAACATTAAAGGCTGGTTGTCCCCAACGGAAAATATAAAGAATCCGTGGCGCCATATAGCAGCAGTAATATCGTTAACCTTTACAGCTTGCTCACTTTATTTTGTGTTGCTGATACTACTAACTGGCAGTTCTTTTTTGTACGCCAAATATGATGCTTTATGTAGTATTTGATGAAAAGAATGCTACAAACCATGACCACGTATACCAATTTGCAGATCTATTCACGTTATTTATTATTTGTTTGTTTTGTAGCCTGATTTCTTTCTTCTGTGACTGCTTTTTGGTAGCCCTCTAGTTTAAAAATTTGTGTACGGTTCTGTCCTTTTTTAACACGTTCTAGCAAGGTTTGCCTTGTGAAGATGGACCGTTTACTTGCAGCTTGACTCATGGCTTTCTTGTGTCGTTTGTAATTGTTTTTAATTTTATCTAGTCATGATAATGGCTCTGAGATGAGCCGAAACGTGGCGTTTTAATGTACGGGGTGGTCCACAAAAAACTGACGACCCATTTTTAAGACTAATTTTTCTAGTTAGCATCCCTCAAAACCAGGACAGGACAAAAATCAAATCTAATGGAACGGGAAGACTGCTGTCCTCTCCTGGTTCTGAGGGGTGCTAACTAGAGAAGTTGGACTTAAACGGGTCGTCTTTTTTTTTGTTGACCACCCTGTGTATTTTGTGCACTTTCCCTCTTTTACTTTACACATTCTACAAGTACTTTTTAAGTTTAATTTAAATAAGAAAGTATGAGTCATGTTGACGATTCCAATTTTTTGGACTAAAGAAACAAAATCTAACAAGTTTTTTTTTAAATCAGGAGTTTCGACCCCCCCCCCCCCCCCCAAAAAAAAAAAAGAGGGCTACGCGGAAAAACATAGCTAAGCAGGAAGTTGCATTAAAATATTGGCTGGTAGTGTTACAGATTAAAAATCTCTGCTGGTGTATATGAACGGGCTCGCTTCATTCGCCTCTGGACGATATCTCTCTATACGATGTTCTCCAGAACGCGATTCTGGCGTGGCGTGGCGTGACGTGGGGGTGGGGGTGGCAGTGCGTTTAAATGGTGCCATCCAGGCAACCAAACTCGAACTTGCTGATAAAAACCATCTCCGATTACAACATTTACTTTACGATGCCTCTTGATGAGGTCTCCGCCACGCGATGCTGCTTGAGGAATGGGGGAGGGGGAGGCGTGGGAGTAAAAGGCATCCCTCTCGACTTCGAGCACACTGTAAACATGCGTGTTGAACGCTATCAGGAGGTGTAAAACCATGCGATTAACACTACTTTTACAACTCTTTCAAGTTTGAAATTTGGCCGGTGTCGCAGTAAAGTTTCTCCTCGTCACCCTTTACAGCCACGTTACTCGCGAAAGATGGTTCCGTGAAATGAAAATGAGACTCTTAAAACTCCTTTTTTTGGAACCCGTTGACTACGTGCGATTAATTAGCTTGTAAAATACGACAAATTGCTCCGTCGTTAAACGATTGGCGCTGTAATTTCGTTAGTTAATGTCCCATATCAGACCCGCCCACTGCGTTCATAGTGACGGTTGTATCGAATTATGTGAATGTGATGGTGTTGGTACGAATAATCGAGACGACGAGCGTTTACGCTTTAAGACCGAATTACTCACCCCTCGCGTGCCCTTGTGCAAAGGCCTTGCGCACCAGACTAGGTCGATCCCTCAATAGCCGTCTAAGAGCCATCCTCTTCGGCCACTATTGAGTCGTCGTTGTTCCTTAGCCTAGAATTCCTTGCACCCGCACACCCGAAGGTGTGGGAGCCTTCTGATCTCGTTGGCGGGTTAACTCGGGTTTTATAGCTTCGACTTTCGAGGCAAGAGGCAGACGGTGCGTTTATGCCAGTCGCAACCTCGATCGTAGCAAGCGGCGCCGAGATAATCCAGAATATCCCCGATTTAATTGGTTTTGAACACATCAAACCTGTACGTTCTTATTCTGACCCATCTAGTACCCAACACCAAATATTTCATGTTCCCTACCCCTCCCCCCACACACACATCTAGTGGCGTAGCTGCGTTAGGTGGGGCCGGTTGCAAAATTTCTATACTCATACTTTTTTCTAATCACTTTTACTTCGCTTATAGGAAAATAGGGACCACCTTTTCGTACTTCAGTCAAAAAAAAAAAAACTTGGAAAAAAGTTTGGCACAACATAAATTTTTTAGCTCGTGGTTTTTTGTGGGCCTCCATATTTTTTAATGACA
Organism: Lithobius niger; assembly: GCA_023313725.1. Lineage (NCBI taxonomy): Eukaryota > Metazoa > Arthropoda > Chilopoda > Lithobiomorpha > Lithobiidae > Lithobius > Lithobius niger. The sequence continues at coordinate 14,718 of JAHWFP010128284.1, read as the reverse complement.
GGGGGATGGACGGACGGGGAGGCTCGAAATTCATTTTAAATACAGCTTATATCAAATTAAATAAGTAGTGTACAACAAAAGAGCATTTTTTTAATCGAAATATTTTGTTTTTCTTTTGGGGGCCCCCTGAGGCTGGGGGCCGGTGGCATTCTGCCACCCTGTAGCTACGCCGCTGCCCACCCCTTTTTTGCTTCGTATAATGAATTTAGACAATATATCATCGTTTTATTGTAATTTGTAGGGTTTCTTCAGATTTGTGATTCACCACTACGGTACAAACAAAATAATCTTCCATTCCTCATAACAAATTTCATGACTTGCGAACGTCTGCATCATGAAAATAAGTAATAGATATCCGTGAGGTGTAGCCTATTTACCGGGGATATTTGCTCGTCTGCGAGAAACGGCTAGTCCAATCGAGGGCGTGGTGGGAAATCGCACGAGCGCTGCAAGCGCGAATGTTGATTTCCCTCCACGCCCGAGGTTGGACTAGCCGTTTCGAGCAGACGAGCGAATATCCCCGGTAAATCGGCTACACCTCACGGATATGTGTTTTAATGCTAAGGTGTGACGTCGAGCTAATTTATCGTGTTATTAGAGTGTTTTTAAAGATTTGTTTCAAACGGACTTGGTTTTGAAACGGGGTTGGAAGCTTCCTGTGTATGACGGCTGACCGAAGGGGAGAGACGCTTCGTAATACCGATGTTTGTGTTTCAGGTAAAACTGTATTTTTTTCTACTTTAATAGTTTAAATAAGATGAGTATATAAAATGCGCTATTCGCTTGAATCTCGTAGGTTTTTAGGTGTGTTTAGGAAGTGTCAGTAGCCTAGTTTTCATACCGCTGGAACGAAAGATTGCCGGATTGGGCCATTCCTCCGTGGGTGGGGGTCTAGCATAGTACGCGAGTTTTTTTTTTTTTTTTTCAGTGTTAGGCTAGAAAGAAAAATGTCGCAGGTTGTAAATGTGCCTGTTTATGCTGGTTGCATTTGTGTTGTGTACGGTAATTTTACAAAGTCGGGTCACATGTCACATGGTGGAGCAGGGGTTCTGTAGACCCGCGTAAAAAGTGTTGGATTATCAAAAAAGTGTGGGTTATCAAAATTAACCCACTGTGACGTGTGTGGGTTTTCACATTAACCGTATATAACGACTACACTTTTAGCATGGGGATGTATTAGCGTGACGTCACCCACCGTGCATTAAACGCAATTATTATTGTACATGTCTGTTCACGGGTCGGGATGTTAGGCTACCACTTCAATCCCTTAAAGATCATCAATAGTTCGAACAGCAAGGTCCGTAACCATGGTAACGAACAGCCTTCCAGGTTGTTGCTGCACGCAACAACTGCAATCTCTACGTCCCAGTCCAGAATGAAGTCATTTTCTCGCACCTCGTATTAAGAAAGGTCAATCCATACTGGTGCTTTGTTTAGGACGTTCAAAGCCAAGTGACAAGAGCCTCTTTAAGAGAAAGTGCCAAGTCCTTTCATCCATCAACTGTAAGATTAGGAGCCGAGCCAACTCTTTAATTCTGGCCCTTGCCCTCACACCACAAATTGTCACGGGTCAAACCATTGGGATGGGAGGTTAGAAGCATGAGGCAACATGGATCTCTCGAACGCTTTCTGAGAAACCAGAGAATGGTAAACATTTTGTGATCAGGAAACATCAACTCATATTAATTTAGCTTAAAAGATGCTTTACATTGATACCGCGACGACGTATATACGCACGTATTATTTTAGCTAAGCAGAGAAGATAATTCGGATTATTTCCCGGTTGTATATTACAGCCCAAAGAGTTAAATCACTGAATAGTTAAAAATAGTGGTCATCGTGGCAGAGCGGTGAGAGAGTTCAACCTGATTTGCGGATATGGTCGGACCCCTGGAAAGGGGACCTTGCCAAAGTCCCCGCCAGGGTGGCGTGAGATGCTATACCATGCTTCTTCAGCAGCTTTGGGAACTATTCTGGCCAATTCTGGACAATCTTTCGGCTCCTACGATAATTGGAGGTTTCCCGGATCGAATCCCTGGGTTGGCACCTCCCTTTAACAGATTATTTTTCATCTCTAAAATGTCTGGCAATGTTCAAAACTGGGCCGGTTCAGCCACACGAGCATTTTAAAATTGCTTCGGCTGACTAAGTTAAATAAACAAATCACTAAATTAAACACGAGTAAAGAAACGCAATAGAACAAGAAATACAGCCTAAGATTTTGTAAGCGGTACGCCTTTATAAAAGACTTAAAGGTACGTTTCCCGAGTTGGCTTTCCTGCATGGCTCAGTTTTGCAACATTACTTCGGACGTGTGTAATGTTGCAAAGGCATTTCGTTTTCCTACTCTTCTTTTCCTCATGAGAAACTATTTTGCTACATTCACTCTTAAAGCGACACCCAGCCTGCTTTCACAGTTACGCGCCGATCGCCATTCGCGCATTTACCGGCGCCAAGGTCGGCTGGGGTGGAAGCTGCGTTCCTCGTAGCGAGTAACGTAGCTGCTGTCTCGGTTGGCTTTGGGAATAGTACACGAACCAGCATCAAGTTAAAGATCGTGTCGTCACAAACCGGAATGATTCTCTTATTTTAACATCACAATTTATAATTTGTTAGGCTAGTGTCTTGTGGGCTCAAAAACTGGGCGTGTAAACTTGATGAAACTCGGTGGGAGGGTAGCCCTGGTCCGTACGCACATTTTAAGCCCAACCACAAGTCCGTGAGACCTCTGTGACCGGCGCTATTCGAAAAAAAAACCCTCAGAACGGATGTTAACCGTCACCATTAATTTTGCTTCGGCGATCTATTGGAATAATTAATTTTCACTGCATTAGTCTTTTAGATTTTTGATCTCATGGTAATTATTAGAAAATTAGTACATGTACACACAAAGATGACACGTCATGATTATTGTAAGCGCGCAAAGGATCATATACTGCGGGAAGCAGTAAATAAAGTTAACAATTATTCAACAGATAATCTCCTATAGACGCCACATTTTAAAACGGATTGTTACCAAGGGATTGACTAACGGTAAGGAAATAGAACTTTGAGGCTTTACTTGATGTGGAGGATCGAGTAAAATGGCGCTGGGAGGAATATCCATTTAACCCATGTAAATGTCGCAAAGGCTATTTTCTCTCACGATCTCGAATCTAGTGAGAATGCAGGTCCTTTTTAAAAAAATATACCACTAGGAGGTTAGGGCTTACCACCCCAGGCACGTAATCTTTATATGAAAACATTAAATAGTGTGGACAGTGTCATTAAATTCAAAATAACCAATTTGTTGCCAAGACAAGCAATTTTTTTTTTTTTTTTTTCATTTTCAAAATCTTTGTTGGATATTGCTAGGACTACCATCAAATTCATTATTGTCCTCACTTTCCACCAAGCCGGTAAATAATTTTAAAAAAGAAAAACAATTAAACTTGAAATTACACCATTCTTGACGTAAATACCAATATTATCTCCACAAAGAAGAGAGGAGGACAAGAGGATCGACCTCCATATTGAAAAGGGCTGGTCGTGAGTCAGCTTGTTAGAGAGAGATGGGTTATGCTCGACTCGTACACAATTAGATAGATATGGCATCCATCGGACGAGTGGATGAAGCAGATTGTGGGAAAGAGAGAGGAACAGTCACGCACGACAAGAAGTGTGGGGGAGATGTGACGTATGCAGGGAAAGGGGGTGATTTACCCTTCTCAGTTACCCTACATATCACTCCCTACCTCCAGAATCATTTCAATACGTGGGTGCCTTCTGAGGATGTATTAACTGGTCAAAGTTGCCCACACCAGATTACTTGCAAACGTGATTACCAAAAATTACCATGAATTATTGGATTAACAGTGGATTAACACCGGTTTACCTGCCCTTAGCTCTATTAACTAAGATTACCAAGATTGTCAAGCTACGATTGTGTGGTATGCTTGAAGTAATCCGATAATCTGATGTTTTCCTTACGGGGTTACTACAAGGAACCATTAGATTATTGGATTGCTTCAAGGAATACTTCAGATTACTGAATGGATTATTGGATTACTGCATGGAAAACTTTGGATTACTGGATTTTCAATGAAGTACGTCGGATCCTGCGGGTTACCACTGTTTTTCTAGGTTTCCTGCACCTCGGATTTCCTGGGAGTAATCCATATTAGTGAAGATTACCACGGATTGCCTCCGGATACCGGTGATTATCAAGGAATACTACTGATTACTCGTGGATTACCAAGCACGTGTACACTTGTCTACCAAAGTTAAAACCCCCGCGTTGCCTTCAACTTTCTTTTTTTTTGTGATTTATGTCGAGCCACACGTTTAAAAGGACATAACTCCTCAGTATATTCGTGGATAGCTTTTGCAACATTTAGGCACAGGTTTGAGTGAAATGTTGCAAAACCGTGTGTCATACACCTGGGAAAATACGATACATGTTTACACACGTTTGGCCTAATGTTCCAGAACTTAGTCACATTGGAAAATCAACAAGGAATCTAGATCCTTTAATTTATAATTCTGTGCGTTTTTTTAATAGTGCTGTATTGGTCACTCATTTCATTTCATTTCATTTCATTTCACAAATCGCAAACTTTGACACTTTTACACAGCGTGTACAGAAGAATTTATATTTGTTTATTGCGACACTTACTTACTTCCTTAAACAGTTCTAAACAACAACAAAAAACGATGAAAACCCACAAAATTGTATGTGATTAACAACGCTATATGGTTCAGCTTTGCAACATTACTTCAGAGACGTGTAAATGTTGCAAAGCCATTCATTTTCCTGTTTTTTTCCCTCGTGAGAAAAGGTTTTGCTACATTCACTCTAACCTATGTAAATGTTGCAAAAACTAAGTCGCGCAGGATGATCGAATATGGTGAGAAGGTGTGTGTTTTTTTAAGTACTTAGATTTTATTTTTTTATAAAAAAAATTTTCCGACAATTTTTGAAATTGTATTAATTTGTAACCTTTCTTCCTATCAATCTTATGTTGTTGTTGTTGTTGTTTGTTTTTAGGGAGCATCTGCTCAATCTTAACGTGAGCCTTTTAAATACAGATGACCGTAACCTCTTTTGAGACGACATCCTCTTAGACTTTCACCCACGTCTTACAACAATGAACAAAGACGAAAAAAAACCCGATTAATCAAGAAATACAACATTAACACCCTGTTTCTTTAATAGCTCAAAGATTGAGAATGTCAGTTAAACAAGTTAGAATATACGGGGTGCTAAGTATTTCCTACAGGAGAGAATGGAGGAGTAGAGAGAGAAAGATGACGTCTTTAGGTGGGGGCGTGAAGACCCCTCTTTGACTCCCATCCCCCATTCCACGCTAAAGTCCACGGTCCAATTAGGGGCATCACTGGGCAGACCCTCATTTCTGCCCTATTCACCCCCCCCCCCCTAGTAACCACGTCATTAAAGTGAATTACCGTGAAACGTGATTGTCCATCAGCGCGCAAGTCGTCCAAAACAATTTGCCCTCCTAACTCTTCTTCCCCTTTCACCCTTTTCTTCCCCCATAGCTTTTACCACGGATTTTTACACAACAAACCGTTGATATCTGGGCAGGGCTAGGGGTAATCGTCTAACTAGAAAATCGCATAATTGGAAGAACGCATGCAGTATAACAGTGTAACGAAAAATCGTCTAACACGAAATTCGTATAATGGAAAATCGTCTAACACGAAATTCGTATAATGGAAAATCGTCTAACACGAAATTCGTATAATGGAAAATCGTACAATGTCTTTGTCTTGCTCGCTGAGGCTATACACATTAACATCAGACACCGCAGGTATATTATTGTCCAGTTAGACGTTTATCCATTATGAATTATTTATTATCCATTATATGATATTGCGTTTAGATGATTTCCATTATACGATATTCCGTTTCGATGATTTTCCAGATCTTTTATTTAAGCAGATATTAGACAATTATCCCATTAGGCGATTTTCCAGTCAGACTTTCGTCCGACGTCCCATCTGGTCCACACAAATTGTTGACTAAACTTCTATTCATCTAAAGAAAAAGGGTTCAACAACCATCCAAGAAGAGTCGATAAGGTGGATTGAGGGATAAAGAAAAGAAATTAAATAACAAGCTTCCACGAGCCACCATTCTCACAACAAAAACCACTGCACCACCAAAGAAAGAAGACTCTAGAGCAGTGACACGACGTAGTATTATTGTATATAACTCTATGCTGGAGCCTTAATGGGTTAGCTGCAAGGGGCACTGCAGAGAGAAACAAAAGGGCGTCATACTGAAGCCGATGCTGTGAAGAGTGATTTCTTAGACCTAAAACGCGCCATTTTTGTTGTTGGAGAAAACAACGTTATTTTAAGCCTAGGAAATCCGCACTTCCGTTGTTTTCCCCTCCATTTTTATGTAGTGCACCTTGTAGTTATGCCCTCCAAAACCCATTCTTGTGCCAATTTGTTGCCAATATGGCGGCAAATGTCACTGCTCTATTGACGCGAAACAAGATGGTGGATTTCATGTGCGTTTCTGAAAAAAAGATCAGCGTCGGGTATGGGCACTTTTGAATATCTGCACAGGATGTCTCAAAGAGTCTGAGGAGAAGGAGACTCTGAAAATCGACAATGGCATAAATGAAACAAGCATTGATGGAATATAAATTCACACGGAGCCCATTGTCGTGTAGGCAGGAGTACAAACGAGTTTGGGGCATCATTAAGATTTGCGTGCACCCATCACAAAACTGATTGCGGAAACGTTCTCCTCACTTTTAGCTCTATCGAACGTCATTTTTAGTCCCTTCCAGTGATGTAACACTCGACCCTACCGTTCTTACCACAGAAAACTTCAAAGTTACCCTCATCCCCCCCCCCCCACCCTACTAGGGGTTCCCCAGTCTACGTTCCCAGGTGGGCGCCGGGAATTTACGTTGTCAACGTACGTGTTTCCTTTTGTCAATGACGATATTCCCTTCCTACACCACCAGAACAAAAT